>PVKP010019983.1:0-41596 GCA_004027715.1 Plecturocebus donacophilus | reverse complement strand
GTGGTTTTCAGCTCCATTAATTCGTTTTATGTTCTTCTCTAAATTGTCCATTCTTGTTAGCATTTCGTCAAACCTTTTTTCAAAGTTATTAGTTTCTTTGCATTGGTTTAGAACATATTCTTTTAGCTCACAGAAGTTTCTTATTATCCACCTTCTGAAGCCTAATTCTGATGATTCTTCACACTCGTTTTCCATCAAGCCTTGTTCCATTACTGAT
Organism: Plecturocebus donacophilus; assembly: GCA_004027715.1. Lineage (NCBI taxonomy): Eukaryota > Metazoa > Chordata > Mammalia > Primates > Pitheciidae > Plecturocebus > Plecturocebus donacophilus. Next base: position 41,379 of record PVKP010019983.1, on the reverse strand, counting down.
GAGGAACAAGCGTCTTCTGTAGGAGAGACTTTCTGATTTTGAGTGTTTTCAGTTTTTTTACAGTGACTTCTTGGCATCTTTATGGTTTTATCCATCTGTCGTCTTTGTAATTACCAACTTTCAAATTAGGTCTCTGAGTGGAAGTCCAGCTTGTTTAATTCCCAGCTCTGGAATCTATGTAATTTTCACTGTGGTGACCCGCAATGCTAGCTAAACAGCAGCGTTGAAATTCGTGGTGCTTTTCTGTCCGGGGGTCTCTGGTCTGACTTCCCTCTTCAGTCCCTTTTTCAATCAGCTGGATGGACTGCTCTGCCTTATCAGAGCTCCAAACATCATCCAAAAGGAGACTTAGTCCTGTTTACTCCGCACCAAGAGCTGCTGAGCCGAGGCACCAGCAAAAAAGCCGCGCCAGCCAAAAGGGTGGCGCTGGCGACCCGTGGGGCTCCTTTGCTGGGAATGCCCTGGTCTGTGGGCAGCAAAAATTTTTCAGTAAGTGTGGCGTCCACTGGCTCTCTGCACTTTTACTGGGAGCTGCAATCCTGAGCTGCTAGTGATCAGCCATCTTGGATCTCTCTCCCTGACTTCTCTATTTTTAATCTGAAAGTAAGTTCAGTTTTAAATGGAAAACTTGTTAGATTTTCTATGGGTCCTTTCATGGGTGTAAATATATGTTAAAAGAATGAAAGACTATATGGCACCTACTGTTGTGTTCCATACACATTTAAATGAGTTCCAACATTTTGCACTTAATTTATACAATAAATGCTTTTTAGGGAATCAAGCCTTATGTTTTGCTTTCTAAAATTCTCCTCCAAATTTTCTCCCATAAAACCATTAGAAATTTAAAGATAATATTTCAACACTAGTGAGATAAGAACAATTGAACACGTTGTGAAGAGGTCAGGGTTTTCTGCCTTTTATTGGAGTAGACAGATTTAGAGAATTTGTTCAATGGATGAGAAATATGTTAATTCAGTTTTTCTCATTATAAAAGATTCTGTCAAAAGAATAATTATCCATCAATTTTATTTGATATTGAAAGTTCACATTGTCTTATTTTTTTTTCCCCTCCAATGAAGAACAAGTGGATTTTAAGGGGGAGGGGGCATACATAACAATATTTCAGCAGGATTTACAAACTATCTATTTCATAATAAGTTAGAACAAGATAATATGGGATACTCAGGGATGTGTGAAGCCATAGGCTCAACTCTCAAAAAATTATCATCGGATAAAAAGGAAAATGTCAGTATAAAGTTATAATTCAAGGAGGATTTAAAGAAAGAAACTATTATATTTTAGAGGATATAATTTGAATAAATGAAAGCTTGTGCTATTTTAAACATGAGCAGTTTAAACTTCATATATTCATTCTAAATGTCCCTATAATAGATAATTTGAGGTTTTAGCATTATCTTTTAGAAGATATTCTATTTTAGATTTATTTAAATTATCTTAAAATCATACAAATAGAAAATTTTAAAATTATTTTTTAAATAATGAAAAGGTGCAACACAGGCATTATATTACATTGTTAATATTATGTTGTCTTCTTTACCTGAGGATTGAATTTGCTTCTATCTAAAACTAGTTTTGTCTTAAAAAAAAAAAAAAACTCTTTAATAATTATTTTTTAAAGTTAGACTACTAATACAAAATTAAGAAAGAGAGATTTTTTTTCCCTACAGTGTCTTGTACCTTTTATTTTCTTATTTTTTAATTTTTATTTATATTTTACTTTAAGTTCTGGGGTACATGTGTAGATCTTGCAGGGTCGTTGCATAGCTATACACATGCCATGGGCTACAGTAATCAAAACAGCATGATACTGGCACCAAAACAGAGATACAGATCAATGGAACAGAACAGAGGCCTAAGAAGTAACGTCACACACCTACAACCATCTGATCTTTGACAAACCTGACAAAAACAAGCAATGGGGAAAGGAATCCCTGTTTAATAAATGGTGTTGGGAAAACTGTCTAACCATGTGCAGAAAGCTGAAACTGGATCCCCTTCCTTACACCTTATACAAAAAATTAATTTCAGATGGATTGAAGATTTAAACATAAGACCTAACACCATAAAAAACCTAGGAGAAAACCTAGGCAATACCATTCAGGACACAGATATAGGCAAGGACTTCATGACTAAAACTCCAAAAGCAATGGCAACAAAAGCCAAAAAAGACAAATGGGATCTAATTAAACTCCAGAGCTTCTGCACAGAAACAGAAACAATCATTAGAGTGAACTGGCAACCAACAGAATGGGGAAAAAATGTTTGCAATCTACCCATCTGACAAAAAGCTGATATCCGGAATCTACAAAGAACTAAAACAAATACATAAGAAAAAAACAAACAACTCCATCAAAAAGTGGGGGAAAGATATGAACAGACACTTTTCAAAAGAAGGCATTTATGTAGCCAACAAACGTATGAAAAAATCCTCATCATCATTGGTCATTAGGGAAATGCAAATCAAAACCACATTGAGATATCATCTCACACCAATTAGAATGGTGATCATTAAAAAATCTGGAGACAACAGATGCTGAAGAGTATATGGAGAAATAGAAGCACTTTTGGTGGGAGTGTAAATTAGTTTCAACCATTGTGGAAGAAAGACAGTGTGGTGATTCCTCAAGGATCAAGAAATAGAAACGTCATTTGACCCAGCAATCCCATTACTGGCTATATACCCAAAGGATTATAAAATATTCAATTATAAAGCCACATGCACACATATGTTCATTGTGGCACTGTTTACAATAACAAAGACTTGGAACCAACCCAAATGCCCATTAAAGATAGACTGGATAAAGAAAATGTGGCACATATACACCATGGAATACTATGCAGCCATAAAAAAGGATGAGTTCATGTCCTTTGTAGGGACATGGATGAATCTGGAAACCATCATTCTCAGCAAACATACAGAAGAACAGAAAACCAAATACTGCATGTTCTCACTTATAAGTGGTTGTTGAAAAATGAGAACACATGGACACAGGGAGGGGAACATCACACCCTGGGTTCTGTTGGGGGTTAGGGGACTAGGGGAGGTATAAGAGGGGATGGGGAGATTGGGGAGGGATAACCTAGGAAAAATATCTAATGTAGGTTATGGGAGGATGGAGAGATGATTTTAATAAAAAAATACAGAATAGCCTTGGAAATGAAGGCACTGGCTTAGGTTCATCCAAGCATCACAAATGCAAGTTTGTAGATCAGTTATCCAACCTGCATTCCCCAGTCAAATTCTTGCCCTCCAAAATACAAAATGTGTAATGTAAGGCCTAGTAATTATGAGAAGTATATTGAAAGATTTCCTCTGCATTTAAACAATTTTATATAAATGTTAGATGGTACCAGCAATCTATATAATGGATAATATTTAGTCTATAACATGAACTATTACATGTTTTAAAAATTGGGATGTTCTTCAGTGATGATTCCTGCTGTGCTCTTCTTGAATTTCTCTAGTGAGCTGCATATTACCACTCCCTTTTAAAAATAGCCATACCCTTCTGTAATCCTTCATAAAACAAAACTATTTGAGCAGTAGCTCTTGAATTTTAACACTAAACAGAGCATCCTCATTGAATCTTGTTGACACAATTTCATCAGGAAAAAATGTTTCTAAAAATACATTTTCTTTCTTTGTAAGTACTTTTCTAGCCAGCTTTTAGTTTTACAAAGAATCCAAAAATCTAACTAAGTATTCTATGAAACCATGGTTATATTTTAAGATCTCTATTGGTTCTCTGAACCCAATCTTGCTTCAAAAGCAAGAACAATTAGAATCCTTGACCAGAATCACTTGAATTAAATCTACAATTGGATATGGGTTCATTTAAAATTTATGATCTTAAATAATTCTCAACAAAAGCCACCACACAATTTTAACTTGAAAATTAACTATATGCTTAGCATGTTGCTAAGTTTTATGTGAATATTTAGAAAAGCAACACAAAAATTCTCCTGAAACACTGTCCCTAAGATATTTGCAATCTCATGAGGCCTAAAATAAAATCTGAAAAGATATTGCAAAAGGCAGCATTAACAGGAACTATGGAAGTGCATGATGTAACTAGTAATTTTACCTATATTTGGAGTTCTGTGAATTGTACATAATCAGGCAAATTCTACAGAGTTAGAGCTCAGCTGCATAGAAGGACAGAGCAGTGTTTGAAAGACAGGAGAGAAAGGGCATAGGATACACTGAAGAATAGGTTGGCATAAAGGAGGATTTCAGACCCAGGGTATAAGATCCAGAGTCAAGAGACAGTTATGCTGAACTTTTGCTCTGTTTGGGTAACCTGTCTAGGACTTAACAAAAAGAATCCTTTCCCCTGTATGTCTCTCACAAAAAGATTTGATGAGCTTACTTGTAAAATGAATTTTTCAACTAAGATTGTAGATTCTCTGAAAACATGAACCAAATGTGTTCAGAAATAGGCAAAAAGGAATAGGAATAAAGACACAAGTCTGACTGGGAGAAAGTATTTATGTTGAAAAAATTATAAATGTTTTAACAGCTTCTGTCTGATTAGAAAAAACAAATAGCATGTGTTTTTGTTGTTGTTTTAAGAAATGACTATAAAAGCCATATTGATGAGATCCAGGGTAAGGGGAAATCATACTGGGAGCAAGAAGATTAGCAACAAGAAATGTGGTGGTATGGGCAATAAATAAATAAAAGACAGATTTGAGATCAAAAGAAGAATTATTAACATTCAGAAAGAAGGAAGTAGAAGATATAACCAACCTTTTCCAAGATATTAGTGTGCAGGCACTGGTGACAGAAAAGGGAAAAAGAGGGAATGATATGATGAATATCGATTGCTCAGCTACTCAGCAATCTCTTTTCTTTGAGCAACAGCATCTGGATTTTCTTTAAAAAATTCACTCTTAATATTCTACTCTTGCTGCATGTGGTCGCTCACACCTGTAATCCCAGCACTTTGGGAGACCAAGGTGGGCAGATCACTTGAGGTCAAGAGTTCGAGACCAGCCTGGTCAACATGCTAAAACCCCATCTCCACTAAAAATACAAGAATTAGCAGGGTATGGTGGTGCCCACCTGGCTCCCAGGTACCTGGGAGCCTGAGGCAGGAGAATCACTTGAACCCAGGAGGTGGAGGTTTCAGTGATCTGAGATCATGCCACTGCACTCCAGCCTGGGTGACAGAGTGAGACTCTTGACCAAAAAAAAAAATCCACTTTTAAGTCGTATGATGCTGGAGAGGCAGACACACTGCTCGCTACCACTAGGGGTGGGTGCCTAACTCAACGAGAATCAGTTTTAGCCCTTCTGCTAAATGATCCATTCACACATTTACATATGTATTTATTCAGTCACCATTCATTCACTCAGGAGATATTTGAGAACATTCTATGTAGCAGATACTGTTCAAATCAATAGTGTAGACAGAGTTGCAGTTTTCATGGCAATTATATTATTAAAGTACATAGTGAGCTTTTCTTCATAGGCTTGTTGGTCACATGCATGTCTTCTTTTGAAAAGTATCTGTTTATGTCTTTTGCCCAATTTTTAATGGGGTTGTTTTACTCTTATAAATTTGTTTAAATTCCCCATAGATGCTGGATATTAGACCTTTGTCAGATGTAGAGTTTGCAAATATTTTCTCCAATTCTGTAGGTTGTCTGTTTACTCTGTTGACAATTTCTTTTGCTGTGCAGAAGCTCTTAAGTTTAATTAGATCCCATTTGTCAATTTTTGCTTTGTTATGATTGCTTTTGGTGTCTTTGGCATGAAATCTTTGCCCATTTCTATGTCCAAAGTGGGTATCGCTATATTGTCTTCAGAGTTTTTATAATTTTGGATTTTACATTTAGGTTAGGGGGAAAAAGGAAATACTTGTACACTGTTGGTGAGCGTGGAAATTAGTTCAACTATTGTGGAAAGCAGTATGACAATTCCTCAAGAGCTAAAAGCGGAACCACTATTTGACCCAGCACTCCCATTACTGAGAATATACCCAGAGGAATATAAATCATTCTTCCATAAAGACACATGCATGCAAATGTTCATTGGAGCACTATTCACAATAGCAGAGACATAAAATCAACCTAAATGTCCATCGAAGACAGACTAGACAAAGAAAATGTGGTGTGTATATATATATATGTATGTATATGTGTGTGTGTGTATATATATATATATATATATATATATACACACACACACACACACACACACATACATACACACACACACATAAATATATACCATGGAAAAGTATGCAGCAATGAAAAAGAATGAGATGGAGCTGGAGTCTATTATCTTTAGCAAATCAATTCAGGAACAGAAAATCAAATGCCACATATTCTCACTTAAAAATGGGAGCTACATGATGAGAAATTATGAACACTAAGAAGGAAACAACAAATACTGGGGTACCCTGGAGAGTGGACGGTAGGAGGAGGGAGAGGAGCAGAAAAGATAACTTGGGTACTCGGCTTAATACTTGGGTGATGAAATAAACCATATAACAAACCCCTGTGGCATGAGAATTTACCTATTTAACAAACCCTCACATGTACTCCTTAACACAAATAAATATGTAATATGTGTATATTCAATATTTTTGAATATTTTGAATATATAATAAGACACTGTTACATGTAATATGCACATATTTTTATATATGTTTTATATGTAAATCATATAATTACACAATTACATATATAATTTATGCATCGGCCAGAAAGACAAATGCCATGAGCATACTGTGCCTGTTTGCAGGGGCAGCAAAGAATCCAGTATTGTTGCAACAGTGTGGAGAAGGAATGAACAGGGGAGAAGATGGAGAGGTCAAGGACAGAATGAGGAGGGCCTGTACACTATGATCACGCTCCAGATTTCAGTTATGAGTGCTGGAAGAAAATCTATTGGAGAGGTTTAAGCAAGAAAGTTATACATCATATGATTATTAAGACTGAGGGCACTAAAGTCCCCCTTTCTGAGTAAAGAGAAATTTCTAGGAGGATGGTAGAAGACAACAGCATAATATAAAATACAAAATGATAGATAATATGATCACAAGTGCTTCAGAGGAGTATGGTTGTTTAGGGAGGAGGGGTTTGGAACAGTGGTGTGGAAGAGCAGCGAGACACCTACCCCTTCCTGGGATCCCCAGTGCACGACAAATGAGAAGAAAACAAAACTGCAGGAATGGAGGTGCTTTTCTCACTGAGCTTCTGTTGGCCATTTTGATGTTACAAAGGAGTGGATGTCAGAGAAAGACAAAGTAAGCACATCTGCATCATTTGAGAATCTAAATCCAGAGCTTGATAAGGTCTTTTGGATTATTTGATCTGTTTCCTTATTTGCTTCTGAGCAACTGACAAAATATTGACTAATACAAGAATATTTGAAGGGAAAGATAATTAGTGAAGATTTAGATATTCTGCACTTGAGATTTCAAAATTAAATGTTATAGAAATTTGAGATTTAGAATAATAGTATTTTATCTTGAAGAATAATAGTGTTTTGTCTAAGGTTTGCCTTTGCTTTATTTACGGACACATGCATGCTGTATATTTTCTTCAGGATTCTCAACATCAATAGTTTGTGCTTCTATTATTATTTTTATTATATTTTATTTTTAGAGACAGGGTCTCACTCTATCACCCAGGCTAGAGTACAGTGGCACAATCATAGCTAACTGTAACCCGTGAATTCCTGTGATCAAATGATCCTTCCACCTTAGCCTCCTGAATAGCTAGGACTATAGGTGCACACCAATATATTGAGATTAAAGATATTTTTCTAACTGAAGATTTAAACATTTCAAAAGAATGTCATACATGTAAACCATTGATTGTCTTGAATACAAAGGTGTAAATATATGTAAAATGTCTCCATAAATATTAGTATTTGATAAGAAATATAAAATATGGTGTAGTTATTGATTTAATAAAAACAATGTCTATCATTTATGTATCTCTTTATCATTTAAAGGGTTCCAGTATAGTCTGGATTGTTTGTGCCCTAAAGAAAACTCCAAAATTGTCAGGGATGCTATTTTTTTCAAATCAGGAAACAGACTCAGAGAAGACAAAAAAACAGGATGTCAAATATCTAGTAAAAACAAACTCGGTCAATGTAACAATTTCTTCCACTATCTTTATTTGAGAATCAAATTGTCGGCCCGGCTCAATGGCTCACCCTTGTCATCCCAGCACTTTGGGAGGCCAAGGTGGGAGGATCACCAGTTCTGGAGATTGAGATCATCCTGGCCAACATGGTGAAATCCCGTCACTACTAAAATAGAAAAAATTAGCTGGGTGTGGTGGTATACACCTGTATTCCCAGCTACTCAGGAGGCTAAGGCAGGGAATTCGCTTGAACCCAGGAAGCAGAGATTGCAGTGAGATGAGGAGGCACCATTGTACTCCAGCCTGGCAACAGAGCAAGGCTCCATTTCAAAAAAAAAAAAATGTTAGCTAGAAATAAATATATTCCCATTTATGTACAATATGTACAATATATTTTATTTTTGATATTTAATATTATACATTTGAATATCAAACTTAAAATCTGATAGATAATTTTTATTATATCAGATCTTAGAGGCACTTTTGATTTCTGGCCTATTTATCAGATGATATATCATGCATTCAGATTTTACTTCTCTATTTTTATTTCTACAAGTTTTTACAAAATCAATGCTATGTTTTCTCCCACATTTACATAAATCACACTTCTATTGTGATTATCAGCACCAAAACTCCTCTGTGGTTTTAATACAAGTAATTAAAAAGTTTGAATGACACTGTTTACTAAGGAAAGAAAAAGGATAAAAGGAAGAAAACATTTGTTAGCTACGGTGCATCTTATTTAGTAAGTAAGTACTAAAGACTAAACTGTGGTAGGTCTTGAAAAGGAGCATTTTTTCACATAATTTAACTCTTAAAAAATCATTTATGGTATTTCATATAGGTGTGAAAAGGAAGAAAAAAGATATACAGCTGATTTTTTAATAAAATCTTTAAGATTTGGAAACCTGTATCAAAAATTAAAAACTTAAAGCAAAGTTGAATCTTTCTTGCATAGAACAATATTCTTTATATTTAGACAAACAGTATACAACAAGTGCTTTGCAGATGCATAAAAAATGCCAGCCAAATTTATCACTGAAAGACTAAATAATCCATTTACAACAACTTGTGAATTTCATGTTCTTGCTATTAGATCTCTCTTTGAGGCAGTGATTTGTATATATGCTTAGAAGAATAGGGTTTATTATTATTATTAACATAGCATATATGTATCTCACAGAGTTTGATAGTAAGGAAAGCTAAAATCAATATAATAAAATGTGAAACCTATCATTCTATTTTTAGAGTTCTTATCTTATAAATTATAAAAATATACACCAAAAAGTTAGAACTTTTTTTAGCACATTGTAAGTCATCCACTATGTCAATTTTAGAATAATCACTGAAATTTTAGTAACTGAAAATTTTCCACTAGGTGCACGATTTTTCTAGCTAAAACAGTATTTCAGATCGTCTAAGAAGCAGTAAAGCAAAGCATTTCTGCAAAGTACCAGATAGTAAATATTTTAGGCTTTGCAGGCCACATTCCTCTCTGCCCCATGTTTTTCTTCTTCCTTTTTTTTTTTTTAATACACTTGTGAAACGTGAAAACTATTCATAGCTCACAAACTTTAAAAAAACAGGTGAACAAGATTTGTCCCCTGGGCTACAGTTTGCCAGGCTATGGACTAAGAGTCTTTGAAATTACTAAATCTTTCTTGCAAGTTAGATAGGATGCAAAAGTCTAAGACTTCCCAGCCAGTTGACATTAAAGAACCAGCAAACTTTGGAAAAGTGTTTTGTAATCCATTGAAGCATATAATTTATCAAACTGGAGGAGACTATATAAGTTATTAGAAGTATGCTATGTGTGATACATGAACTAACATTTTTTTTCACAAATTTACTATTAGGGGCTTGAAGTGTAACAAAAATTATTTTATGATGAGAATAAGTATACTTATTACTCACTAAAGCCTCACTTTTTAGGAGATCTAACATAAAAGATCACAAGCTCCTATAGCAAATAAATGAGACTCTGTATCTTCATGTAAAAGTTTTACATAAGACTAAAAAATGTGCCTGAAACAATTAGCCATTGTCTAAGTAAATCTAGGAAGCTCTTAGCGTACTGACAACAGGTCTCATAGGTAGGAAATCTAGTGAGAAAAACAACAAGAACAACTTGAATATTTCCTAAAGTGAGAGATCTTATTTGCTTAAAATATAAAATGACTCTGTGGCATTGAAACACATACTGACTATTCTTTATGAAAATGTACTAAACCTGTGATCACTATAATCACTTCCCTTTAATTGAAATTTTATTTCATTCCAGATATTTTAGATTTTATTTTCCCCATGTCAACAACGTATATAGAAATGTAGAAATAGATCTTCCATTTTGCTGCCTTGATGTGAGCTTCCAGGACTAGTTATATTCTCTGTTGAGGCAGGAAGATAAGAAGGACCTTCATCAGATACTGCACCTGTTACCCTCCCCATCTGGCCCCTTTGCCTGGAGTCTCTGCTCATCAGTTTTATCTAGCTGGCCTCACACATCCTGTAGGACTCAGCTCAGACAGCACTTCCTGACAGGAGGGACTTTGCCTCACCACCCCTCAACACCCTAGTTTGTAGGGTGCTCAGGACCTGTTTTCTGAGCACCAGTCAGGACTCTACTGACCAAAGCAGAATCTGGTCAATACGGAAGGTGGGGCCAGGCGCAGTGGCTCACGCCTGTAATACCAGCAGTTTGGGAGGGCTAGGCGGGCGGATCATGGGGTCAGGAGTTCGAGACCAGCCTGACCAACATGGTGAAACCCAGTCTCTACTAAAAATACAAAAATTAGCCAGGCGTGGTGGTGTTTGCCTGTAATCTCAGCTACTCAGGAGGCTGAGGCAGGAGAATCCCTTGAACCCAGGAGGCGGAGGTTGCAGTGAGCCGAGATTGTGCCACTGCACTCCAGCCTGGGAGACTGAGTGAGACTCTATCTCAAAAACAAACAAAAACAAGAATGTGATACGCGAGGGGGGAGGGAAGTGCTGCGTACAGAAAGGTGGGGTCCCTGGCCAGGGATCCACCCTCAGGCCTATGCCCAAGACCCTAGGTGTGGACAGGCATTTCCGTTTTCTCACCCAAAGGTTGCATTTTCCAAGACCACTCTGGCCGGCCACGCCCCTCCTCCTGTGCCTCTAAAAACCCCGAGACCCGAGAACACACACAGGTGGCTGGACGTCCAGAGGGGCAGAGCAGGGAAGAGCACAGCGGAGTCCGGCCAAGGGCAGTTGCAGGAGAGTCTGGCAGCTGCGTGGCCCAACTCCAGGGGAGACCACCTTCCCACTCCATCCCCCTCCTGACCTCCCCATCCACCTCGCTGAGAGCTGCCTCCACTCAGTAAAACCTCGCCCCCATTCCCCAAGCCCACATGTGATCCGATTTTTCCGGTACACCAAGGCAAGAACCCAGAATACAGAAAGCCCTGTGTCCTTGCGGCAAGGCAGGGGGTCTAACTGAGTTGATGAACACAAGCCGCCTGCAGAAGGCAAAACGAAAGGAGCGCACGGTGACGCACACCCACTGGGGCTCCCTGTAAACACTAAACCCCACACAGCGCCATGGGGTTGGCGCCCCACAACCTTCCTGCCTGCGGGCTCCCCATGTGGTTTCAGCAGAGGGCCAGGGAAGAAGCCAGCCACAGCCTATCACATGCCCTGCGAGGGGCATATGGGAAAACGCCTGTTTCAAATGCAGTGAATAAACCAGCTAAAACCAAGATGGCAAAGAAAGCAACGTCTAGTTGTCCTCACTGTTCGTTATCCACCAATTATAATTCATTAGCTGCTAAATGGCACTCCCACCAGCACCATGACAGTTTACAAATGCCATGGCAACGCTCAGAAGTTACTTTACATGGTATAAAAAGAGAGGAATCCTTGGTTCGAGGAAGTCCCCACTCCTTTTCTAGAAAATTCATGAATTACCTGCCCCTTATTTAGCATATAATTAAGGAGTAGATATAAATATAGCCAGCCAGCAATCTGCAAGTGGCACTCTGCGTCTGTCCTGCTCTGTCTAGAGCGGCCATTAAGAACCTTGCTTTGCTTGCACTTTACTCTGCTGGCTCACTCTTGAATTTTTCCTGTGTGAAGCCAATAACTCTCCTGTTTAAGCCCCAATTTGGGAGTTTGCCTGTATCAAGAGCATTCTGTATTTCTTTTTCCCTTTCACTCAATTGTGATTACTTCATTATGTTCTCGATCAACTCCCTGGCTGATTCAGAAGTATGTAAGTCAGCTGTGAGGTTTCAGACCACATCTCTTTGGTCTTGTGTTCTGATGACCGCAGTGTTCAGTGGTCAATAAATGTGCTTAAATAAATGAATATAAATGTGCATTTCCAAATTCCTACTCATTTATATTTTATAGGCTCTTGTTAATTCTGGATGTACAAAAATCAGTTCTGTTACAATTGGTAGTTAAAAACCATCATATGTTTGATAATATCTTACAGGAGAATAAAGTAGAGCATGCTAGAGTGACTAAAAAAGACACCAGAGAAATATATAAGGTTTTCCTAGTGGTAGGGGATGTGGCTAGGTGTCAGAGATCATGGATAAAAAGAAAACAATCATGCAAAAATCTGGAGAGAACGGTTAGGAGAGATGTAAAAATTAACCCCCCACCCCAATCAAATCTAGCTTGTTCACTTGAGTAATTCACTTGAACTCTGCTAAAAATATACTCTTTGATTGAAAAACTGTGTCCAACATTGTGAGACATGCCAAAGTATTCCATCTGTATATGCAGAAATATCCTATCTGGATACTACTGCTTTTAATCCAAATAAACACATCTTATCTTCTGGATTTTGACAATGTTGTGAAAGCATTTTTGAACTATCTTACTAGAAGCATTAATTAATTGAGAACAGTATTATTTTGCAAGCAATAATTTGACTTTGAAAATCAATTAAGTAAAATCTTAAAAATCGGATTCTTGAATCCTTTTTATCATTTAGAGGAATCACATGATAATGTTATTCCATAGATTTCATTTTTTGTGCTCATCTATTCTCAGCCTACTCAACCAATGCACTATCTTTTTAAGGGCTTCATTGCCTCCCATTGTTTATTTATTTCCAGCCTAAGTCCCTGGCAGAAGAATCATGGATTCATTTTTTACTGTGACTCCCTCTTCTTCCTTCTCTCCAACTTCTTTCCTTTGTCTTTCTCCCTTTTTTCTCTTTCTCTCTTTCCTTCCATCTTTCATTTCTTCTTTATTTCCTTCCTTCCATCCTTTCTTGTTTCCTTCTTTCCAGTGGTTTACTATAATACATGATTTTTTACCCAAATCGCATTTCAGTATGGAAGGAAAAGGGCAGAAAAGCACTGCTCCACATAGTCATTCAGGGATCCAGGCTCACTGGTTGTTGTTATCAACATCTGATTCTTACGTCCACCAAAGAAATAGAAGACCAAGCATCTAGGAATGAACTTAGAGTTTATGGCCAGATTTGATACAGAATGTATCACTTCTGCACACATTCTATTGGTCATGTATCATACTGGTCTTAACCTTAGTGTTACAAATATATGTGCCACAGAAGGAAAGTGAAACAGATTTGATAAATGCATAGTGGGGTTACATGATGCTTACTTTGAAATTCTGTGCTTATCTATATCATAATACTTATAATAATGAATAATAAAATTATAATGTTTATTATTTGACCTCTCAGTGAAACTGCAGACTGTGCAGGGACCAATAGTTCATTTTTATAGAAAAGAATTATAATAACTTTTAATATAGTAAACTGAAGAGATCTTACGTGAACAGTTTGATTAGTTTTGAGAAATGCATTGATCCATGTGATCCCCACTCCCTATCAAGATATAGAACATTTTATTATCCCAGAAATTAGTCTTATCAATTCCATCAGTCAATATTCTTTTCAATTAATGCACTCCTCACCCTATGTATACAGTTTCCTAATTTCTATAACCATAGTTAATTTTGCCTTTTGTTTTAACAGAGTCTTGATCTGTTGTCCAGATTGGAGTGCAGTGTCACAGTCTCAGTTCACAGCAACCTCCACCTTCCAGGTTCAAGTGATTCTCCCACCTCAACCTCCTGAGTAGCTAGGACTACAGGCACAGGCCACCATGTCTGGCTAATTTTTGTATTTTTAGTAGAGATTGGGTTTCACCACATTGTCTAGACTGGTCTTTAACTCCTGACCTTAAATGATCCGCCCACCTTGGCCTCCCAAAGTTCTGGGATTACAGAAATGGGCCTCTGTCCCAGCCTATTGTGCCTTTTCTTGAACTTCATAAGAAAGTAATGAGACATCACTGGCTTCTTTCACTCAAAATAATTTTGTTAAGATTCCCCCATAGTGTTAATATCAGTAGTACATTTCTATTTTTCTGTGTAGTATTTCATCGTATAAGTTTACTACAACCTGTACTCATTTTTGTGTTGATGGACAATGGTATGTTCCCAGTTATTTGCCATTATCAATAAAATTGCTCTAAGTATTTGTATAAATGCCTAGGAGAATTTCTGCCTTATAGAGTGGATGCATATTTGAATTTCTAAGATATTGACAAATAATTTTTCTCAGATGCTAATCTAATATAGAATCAGAAATCTATTTTTAATTTTATTCAAGTATATTATTTTTCTTTCCAAATTTCCTTTAAATTTTTCTTTATCTTTCATGCCAAGCCATAAGAAAGGGATGAAAATAGATAAATGATATCCATTTTGTGATATTTTAAATAAATATCTAGACAAACTAAGAAAAACAAATGTAACATTATCAGTCTTGGCAATGTTAAAAGTACAACCTAAGTGGCAGAGGTTTGGAGGTAGAAACAGATAAGAAAATGTGGTGGAAATGACATGGTAAATAATATACTCATCTTCCAAGTAAAGAGTAAAACAATATTACCAAAATTTAATAGACGAGTAGACCAATTTGTCAATATATTATTAAATGTAACAAAATTAACCAATAGAGAATTAAAAATATTTGTTATATATATTTTTAAGACAAGGTCTTGCTATGTAGCCCAGGCTGCAGTGCAGTGGTGTGATCATAGCTCACGGCAGCCTCAAACTCCTGGGCTCAAGCAATGCTCTGACCTTGGCCTCTTAAAGTGTTAGGATTATAGGCATGAACCATCATGCCTGGCCTTAGTATAATTTCTAAAATTAGGTCAAGTGTATGGAAAAGTAAGTTAGCTAACTAGTAACTGATCTAACAAGTCATGAACCAATAGGTAATTTCTAAGTTGATAAGTGAACAAACTGATATATAAAAGCATACAGGGAGAGTTGAACAGGAAATAAGAAGATATTGCAGAAAAAAATAACTTTGCTATTAAACATTTATTTCTGTACAAATTAATTAAAAATATATATCTATATACTAGCTTGATTAAAAACATGAAAAGCCTAAAACAATTGTTGTGTAGGAGGGTGTCTAAAAATTTGGCTTTAAAATTTCTGGAATATCACATAAATGGAGACAGAATTAGTTTCAAGGTTCATCTTATCTGTTAAAATAAAATCTAGGATCTAGAAATAGAAATTCCATTTGACCCAGCAATCCAATTACTGGGTATATACTCAAAGAACTATAAATCGTTCTACTATAAAGACACATGCACACGTATGTTCATTGCAGCCCTGTTTACAATAGCAAAGACCTGGAACCAACCCAAATGCCCATCAGTGATAGACTGGACAAAGAAAATGTGGCACATATACACCATGGAATATTACACAGCCATAAAAAACGATAAGTTCGTACCCTTTGTAGGGACTTGGATGAATCTGGAAACCATCATTCTTAGTGAACTGACACAAGAATACAAAACCAAACACCGCACATTCTCACTCATAGGCGGGTGTTGAACAATGAGAACACATGGATTCAGGGAGAGGAGCATCACGCACTAGGGGCAATGGAGGGGGCTAAGGGAGGGATAGAAGGGGGTGTGAGGGGTGGGGAGGGCTAACATGGGGAGAAATGCCAGATGTATTATGCACCTATGCAACAACCCTGCATGATCTGCACATGTACCCCAGAACCTAAAGTAAAATAAAAATTAAAAAATTAATTAATTAATTTAATTTAATCTAACCAGTTTCTTGAAGAAGCAGAATACTCAAGGTACTGAGACCAGAAACTTCCCAAATCCTCACAAAAAAGAAACTATGCTATATGAAGAATGAAACATTCAGGAACATATGTATAAAAACAGTGACAAATTTTATAGAAAATACATTACGGTTTTCCTTAATGCAGCCCCATGGAAAAATGCCAAACCTCAATTTAGTAAATACAAATTTATAGCAGTAACCGGAACTTTTGATGCAGGTATTCAGCTCCCTACTGACAAACTTACTGTAGAAATTGTTTAGAGTATATAAAAGAACAGGTAAGACTACATTGCCTTCAGGTTATCCTCCAAAAACATTGCTTTTCTCAGGTATTTGATAAGTATTAATGGAAGCAAAAATGAGAATATACTCCTTGGAAAGTGCCTGAAATAAACTTTTGCTTAAATGTGGAACCAAATGCTTTTTGTAAGCATACAATCAATGAAATTATCAAGTTTTATTTAATGTGAGAATTATTTGTGATAGCAAGGTAAATTACCATCTTTAAATTGTATCTTTTTCCAAATGTGAAATTCAGTTGGATAAATTTATGCCATGAAATATTAATAATTCTAATACTAAATGTATTGTCTGATTTGAGCATGAATAATAACTTTACTCTTCCTCAATTTAACATGATTCCATTTTTATTATCTATTGCCTGATTAATATCAGGTAATGTTCCTGCAAAATGCCGAAGAATCCAAATAAGTGACAATTCTTGGGTCTACAGATGTCATTTTTTCCAATATATTTGGATCTCATCTTTCATGGGAAGAAAAAAAAAACACCTTCTACATTGTTTCTCCATTTGTATTATGTCTAGTTTTCCATTCCCTTTAACTGCAAACTTCTCAAATAAATGATGTTTGCTCTGCTTTTCCCTCCTCTTCCATGCTTTAAGCTTTAGCAATTTGTTCATTGCTGTTTCTTCTTTTGAAACAAATCAGAAAAATCACTGATTATAATAAAATCATCTTCTAAACATTTTTTTCTTGTATATCTCCCATAGTCATGTTTCCTGGAATCTTTCTCTTTGAAGAACATATCTATTGTGTATATTTCTATTTGATTTCCAATAGCTTCTCCATTATCTTCATTGGATTTTTTCTTTTTCTTTTTCTGTGGATTGTTAAAGGTCATGCTGTTCTCTCCTCTTTCTCTCAAGTGACATCATCTACTTTTCCGTCTTCAAAAGTAAGTCCAACAGGAATATTTTGCTATCACTATCTGTTTCCTCTACTACCTGTATTTATTTTCTGACCTCCTCAGAACCTGGTAGCTTTATGCATAATCAGTCCAATCTAGAAATATCTCAAATGTGTATTTACTGACAAGCGGATTAATAAAATGTGGTCTAGCCACAATTAACTACCCAACTGGCTTTCTTTCACAGTCTAACAAGGGACAAATCCTACTTGGGCTGTTTAATCCCATCTTCTCATCCAGCTCTATTCTCCCTGTTCTGTTAGCTGTAACTTCTATGGTGCTGTTGTATTCCTTGAAATCTCTCTCAGCCTCAACTCTTTTAATGCAACAAACCTAAAGTTTTGATTTCAGAGGAAAAATAAAAGAAAACAAAAAACTCCACCAAATGTTTTTTAACTAATTCACCTTTCCAACTCACTTCTTCAATTACAATATTGTATTCTTTTTTCTTGACCTCCAAAACCTCTTGAAGAGGCAATTTCATAACCAAACTTCCCTGGATATAAGCTCATTTCCATCTCCCTCCTATTGTCCTACAATTAGTCTCCTGCACTAATAAAGTGAAATCTAAGCCTTCTTGACCAGTTTTCACCTTAGGGAAACTTTTTGGTGCAGTTGATATTCCTGTAAAGCCTTTTTCTCCATGAAACTATAATCCCATTTTTATTCTTGGACAAGAATTGCTCTCTGACTTCTTCAACTCAATCTCCTTCTAGGAGGTCTCATTCCAATTCAAATATTGGAGATCGAGTCCCATATCCACATCTCCAGTCCTAAGTTAGATTTTCAGCTAGGCCAGCATTTCCAACTTTCTATTAAACATCTTTATTTGAATGGCTGCAAGATGTTAAGAAAATGCCTTTTTATCACCAGAACTTTATTTTCTATTTTCCACCCCCACTGTTTGCTGATGCTGCCATCCTCCTGTCCTCCAGACAGAATCTCTGCCACATCACACCTTCTTCTTCCTCACACCCACTGTGTCCCACGTCCTGCCTCTCTAGTTACGGCTTTCACACTTGGGGCCACCATACTTTGCCAAACCCTCTTTCTCCCCTGATAACTCTCAGAATGCTCTCCCTGCAGCTGCTCCTCCAATTCACTTTATATACTACCCAAAAGGGAAATCTTTTGAAATGAAAATCTCACTCTGTGAGAATCTAATTACTTAACCTAAAGTACAGTTGCAGGTTGCCTTTGTTCATACCTTGCCAACTCAATACATTGAAATAAGAATTTGCACAATCATTACCCTATGTTTTGTTTGTAAGATGCTAAATGATTCACTTAACAGATTCTTTTCAACAAATTAACATAATTGACTTAGCTGAAAAAAAAGTTAGTTATATTGGCACCATCCATATACAACCACGGGGTTGTTTTTAGAATTTAAGTAGCTGGTTATACAGCTTCTGATTTACAGAAGATATATACATTTTCCATCTTTAACGTTTTCTTTTATAATGAAAGGTTGATTCACTTCTCGTGCAATGTGATGGGTATTACTAGAGTGATGCTACATTTCCTGGTACCTATGAAAATTGTATTTGCTTCCTAAGCTGAATAATTTAAACCTTTATATAGATGGCCACCACTTTAACTTCTGAACACATTTTCCTCATTAAGGGGAAGGAAGAGTGACATGAGGAAGACAGCACACATTGAGATAAGTAAGTCCTCTGATGTGAAGCTATTGGCATAAAATGTTATCCAGAGCAAGTTTTTTTTTTTTTTTTTTGGTTCTCTCTCTCTTTTTCATTTTGTTCTGTTTTGTTTTGTTTTTCCTCCAGGAGTAATCAGGTATGACAGATTCAGGTTTGCAATAATTTTAAGGTCTTTTTTTTTTTTTTAGCACCAAGACAAAGCTAATAAGCAATGGGTTTTGTCTGCCAATTATATACAAACAGAGATTCTGAGGAATAAATAGAGATCTTATTCTGAATCTGCCTGTTTGAATAATTGTACCAAAAAAAAAAAAAATCAAGAAACAGGTCATAAAAGCTATTAGGTTATTTTGAGAATAAAACAGTGGTAATAAAGTCTATTTTAATTAACTTCTCTTTGGAAAATATCCTGTGAAACTAACATCCTTGGAAGAAATAAAAAGAAAATGAAAGAAAATCTCTAACAGAAAAAAAGACACTCCAACAATAAACTCAGCATTATTTGAGAGGATGTAGTCATTTCCATATGTAACTTATAAATGTGAAGAAAACATTTTGAATCATATAAGTAAAATTCTAAAATATTTTATATTTCTTAACAAAAAATTTTATTGGTGGAAAAAATTTTATTTATGCCATTCATAATGTGTTTTTCAGTTATTTAGATGTGGTAATATTTTGTTAGTGTAAAAAGGAAACAAAATTATACTTTGGGATCCTGTCTTCTTATTTATGTAGTTTTGATATTAGTATTCTACTGTCATTTATTTCTACTCAGATACAATGCATCTATGTTTCACACAAATACCTATGCATTATAATGCTTTCACATATATCTCAGAATCATATCTTCAATTTTACATACACTATGAATTTTCAAACGATGTAAATACATTTATATTTTGAAATTCATAAAAACAATGTCAGGCTGGGCACAGTGACTTCCAGCACTTTGGGAGGCTGAGGCAGGTGGATCACTTGAGGTCAGGAGTTCCAAACCAGCCTGTCCAACATGGTGAAACCCCGTCTCTACTAGAAAGGCAAAAATTAGCCAGGCGTAGTGGTGCACACCTGTGATCCCAGCTACTCAGGAACCTGAGGCATGAGAATTGCTTGAGCCCAGGAGGCAGATGTTGCAGTGAGTCGAGATCATGTCACTGCACTTCAGCTAGGGTGACACAGTGAGACTCTGTCTCAAAAAATAAAATAATTTAAAAGTGCTGGGATTACAGGCGTCAGCCACAGCGCATGGCTACATATGGGTGCTTTCTAATGGTCTAGCAAGATCTGCCTTGGTTGTGATACTGAGTTCTCATGTGATCTGGTTGTTTCAAAGTGTGGGGCACCTCCCTTTCACTCTCTTCCTTTTAGTCCAACCATAATAAGTGTCTGCTTCTCCATCACCTCCTGCCATGATTAACAGTTTCTGGAGACCTCTCCAGAAACTGAGCAGATGCCAGCACCATGCTTCCTGAACAGCCTGTGGAACTGTGAGCCAATTAAGACTCTTTTCTTTGTAATTTACCCAGCCTCAGTATTTGTTTATAGCATGTGAGAATGAGCTAATACAGTTGAGTTCCTATGTAACCTTCCCCGGTTTCCTCCAATAATAACATTCTATACAATTATAGTACAATCATGAAAGTCAGAAAATTGACATTGGCACAATATAATTAACTAAACCACAGATTTCATTCTGATTTAACTAGCTTTTATGTATTTTTTTTTGGTGTATACAGGTTTTACCAGTTATATAGATTCATGTAACCACTGCAATTGTGATATAAATGTTCTATTACCCAAAAGTAATGCTCTCTTTAATTTAAACTTAACAATACGAATTTGCAGAATGTGCTTGAGAAAATCCAGTTTGGCTTTCATTTTTGAATCTAGTCCTCGCTGCAGTGTACAATTTTAATTCCTTGTCACTGATGGGCTAATTTGTGACTGTCATTGGATGAGATACTGGATACTATGTATTAATAATAAGCATATAAAGAAAACAAAAAAGACCATATCTAAAGACTGTGATTAAGCTCTGAATGAGACAAGGCATTCTCAGCTGAGTTTAAATTGGAACATGAATAGGAGATTCAGGAAATAAAGAGAGGAGTATTACAGTAACTTATCTCCAGGTTGGCCCCATAAACTACACATGCAAATTAGTAAACCAAGTGTGGAGGGAAATGCTGGAATAATAAGCTTCTAAAAAATAATTTTAAGGTGAAAAACAAATCCATTTGGCACATGAGGACTCAATGATATCTCCAGTAGGGAATGCAGGTGACACAGAAGGCAACTGGCAGCAAACTTGATGCCCAAGAGGGCAGAAGCCTGGAAGTCATTGTGGGTGACCAAGAGTTATGGCCAAAGAATGGCAGAGCCTGGAAGAACAGACTTAGTGATGAATAAATTCTGACTCATGAGGACAAGTTAGTGGTTGCTAGGGGTTGAGGAGGAATAGAAGTGGACGTATGTGAGCTTACAAAAAGACAATAGGAGAGATCCTTGCAGTGATGGAAGTATTTTGTATGCTTAATGCATCAAAGTGAATATACTGGTGGTGACTCTAGTTTTATAAGATGCCCTTGGATAAAAAGGGTACATGATATCTTTCTAAGTCTTTCTTACAAAGGCAGGTGAAACTGCAATTATGGCACAATGAAAATTTAATTAGAAAGATTATATGTCAGGCATCATACATGGGTTCTTGCACTATCAAAATCTGTACCTCAGAGTTGATTTCTTTTTTGGTCTCAAAATGAGATATATATATATATATATTTTTTAGATGGAGTTTTGCTCTTTTTGCCCAGGCTGGAGTGCAAATGGCGGGATCAAGGCTCACCGCAACCTCCACCTCCTGGGTTCAAACAATTCTCCTGCCTCAGTCTCTGGAGTAGCTGGAATTACAGGCATGTGCCACCACACCTGGCTAATTTTGTATTTTTAGTAGAGATGGAGTTTCTCCACGTTGGTCAGGCTGGTTTCGAACTCCCAACCTCAGGTGATCAGCCCGCCTTGGCCTCCCAAAGTGCTGGGATTACAGGTATGAGCCACTGTGCCCGGCCAATTTCTAAATAAATGTTAGCGCTTGTAGCGAGAGAAACAAGTGTGCAATTGCAGACTCCCTCTTTAGTGGATGAAGGCATCGGTTGCCTTCCTCATGTCCATCTCAGGCTTCTTTCTCTTTTAATATCCCTAAAGTTAAATATCATGATAAGGTTCTAAAAGCTTCATTCTTTTATGCAAAAAGTTTATCATGAAGCAAGGGACCCAGAACCCTGCACTACAAAAGCCAGACATATTAGTTTTTAAAAACTATCTCTACAGATTAACTACAAGCTGAGATTAATGATTCTCAGTTCCAGAGATAAGAAACCAGTGACCTCTATTATAAAGAATGGAGTCAATGAACACCAAATATGTACACCAAATATAATTAATTAGAAACATGCAAGTGACCAGCACGATGGTGTTTGATGAATATAATATAATGAAGTTCTTTGATTAAGAAGATAAATATCTCCCAAGAAATGTTCTATGTCTGTTTTCCAATTTGAAGGAAAAAAAATACTTTGGCAAATTCTACAAGTATGATATTCAAACTGGGATACAATTAGTTTAAGTATTTTGTTATAGATAGAACAATAAACAAGTTTATTGCATGTTTTCATGATGAAACACATTAACAAAAAATTTCTACAGAGACCTTTTTAATATTTAGGTTAATAAAAATCATACATGTTTTTTGTATGTGTGTGTATACATATTGTACATATACATGTGTGTGTATATATAGAGTACACATAAAACACATATATAGTACAATACATGTGCATATAGAGTACATATATGTCTTATAAATATATACACTGTATATTTTATGTTTGTAGTTAAACCTGAATGCTTCTGCATAGTAAAAATCCAGGCCAGTGGGGAAACTTTGTCATAAACATGAATATGGAGAAGCAGAAAGAGGGCTTTACATGATCAATTTCAGGTAATTTTCTAAGGGAGGGTTGGGGAGGAAGCTGTTCAAACTTGTACTTCTGGAATAGTGTATTGTTAAAGCTGCAGACTGATCTAGGGGTCATTGTAGATTACTCCTGGCAAGCAATGACTCACTGAGCTCTTACAAATGAAATCAGACCAAAGAAATGCAGTAGGAAGCTTTATCTCACTTTGTAAAATTCAGTGTTTCTATGAGATACTGTTTGTAATTCTGGTCACCAAATCTGCAATGAAGAAATAACAGAACTCTGGAAGGTCTAGATAGGGTCTACAGGATAGCTAAAGTGGTCAAAAGAATATAGAATCTTTCATATAATAAAAATAAGAAAACCTTGAAAAATATTTTCATGACAAATAATAAAAAGAGAAAATAGGGTTGTATGGCCATACCCCAAACATATTCATTAATACTTAAATGTCAAGTACATGAGTGTCCTTCATGGTTGCTGGAGTGTTCTATCTTTAACCCTTTATGGGTCAAACATTGATCTATGTTTATGAACAAAAATAAGAAATTGTTATCAAATGTTCAAGGGATAAAAAGCTTAGGAGAAAGACAAGATGTTACACGACTGAGGCAACAGTTGGAGATAATAAAAACCACAAGGAGATAAAATATAATAAGATTAAGTTTGATAAATATTTATGTAAATATCTTGAAGTTCCAAAGTGAATTAAACTGATAGAAGGAGGAAGAGACGTGTTATAAGAACATCTTGAGTTGGAGAAGCCATGAGGTTGTTTTTTAACTGTGAGGAAAAGTGACTTAAGTGAGACACATGGCAACACTATTTTGACCTTCGAGTGAATTATTAGAAACAAAACCAAAAACAAAATTATTGGAAACAAATATTCATGCTAAGGGAAATAATAGCCTTATTATCTTTTACATTGATCAGGATAGCAGTAGTCTGAAAAATATGTCATACAAAGAACTGGTTAAAAAACAAAACAAAAACCCTGAAAATTTTAATTAGACCAATGAAGTAATGGTGTCTATAGACTATGTAATTTAAAACAACAAGGGAGTATGTGGGATTCTGACAGTGAATCAGCTTCTAGAATAGGGGTGTCCAATCTTTTGGCTTTCCTGGGCTGCATCAGAAGAAGAACTGTCTTGGGCCACCCATAAAATACACATACACTAATGATAGCTGATGAGCTAAAAAAATTTGCACAAAGTACAATATCATAAGGTTTTAATGAAGTTTACAAATTGGCGTCAAGCCACCTTCTAAGCCATCCTGGGCTGCATGCAGCCCATGGACCCTAGGCTGGACAAGCTCATCCTGGAACTTCGGATGCCCATTGAACTTGAGTGATTCCTTATGTAATTGTGTACCCATTTCAGGATTTTTATCAAAAGTATGCATGCAAAACCCTGGGTACTGGGTTGTCTCACTTATTTAATCACAAAATACTAAACAGTAGTAATGTGAAATGCATCTTAATAATAATATTGCTAAGAACATGATACTACATTCTTTCTTTGTCATCCAACCTTAGTGTTCTTGGACTATGTGTATCCCACTCTATGCCTTTCTCTGTTTACCTAGATTTATCCTGGGAAGAAGGAAATATTCAATTGACTTCTGAAAATATGTTTAAGCTTCCCAGCCCCAGACATGTTTTAAAAGTATTTTAAAAGGCAATATTGTTTAGAAAACCTGTTGTTGATGACACAATATTCCTGGGTCATTATAGAAGGCAGGAGGTGAGCTGCGTTATCTCATTGGTCTAAATTTCCTATCAAACTGGGCCTCAGACAGTGTATATGAATAAGAACAAATGCACTAAGAATGCAGCACAGTGTGGCAGACTGGTACTTTTTTCCAAATGGACAGCATTAAGTGGATCAACTCAAATAAAGGAGAACTCCATAGAACGAGGAGATATGGGGCCCAGTGGTTTTGTGAGTTGTGTAGTGTTTCAATAAGATAATTAACAATCAAGGTCAAGACATAGCTTGCCCACATCTATCATTCCAGACTAGACCTTTTAACCATGTCTCTTTTCCATTGTGTTTTTAAATTCATCCTAATTAGGCATTCAAAATCTAGTTCCACACTAGTTCAATGAAGTCTCAATAGAACAACAGAAAAAAAAATTTAAAAATATATTAAATATTTTTAAACAACTTATATAAATAGAAGCTTCTGGCATTTATAATGGTATCTTGGTGATGATTGCATCAAGTGTGATAGCTCATCCTAGGATTTGGGATCATCTACGATATATGTAAAATCTATTTTTCCCAATCATCTACCATCCCCTACAAACATTATGTATTTCATCTATACTACATCATCCTATTGTCTTAATCCTGTTTTATATTCTTCATTTTCTCACACTACCTACTATAGCAAATATTTCTCACACTATCTGCTACAGTAGGTAGTGTGAGAAAATGAAGACCGGCTTTCTGTCAACTTAATTTTTTGCTAGCTAAATTCTATGTATCATTGATGACCTCTATTAGCAACTATCTCTTTTATGCCCCAATTTTGACTAGAACTAATTAGTTGTGAGTTCTTCCAGCTCTGAAACATCATTATTAAAATACTTTCTGCTTCATACTGTAATAATTCACACACTTGTTTTATTCTCATATTATATTTAAACCATGTTGACTA
Organism: Plecturocebus donacophilus; assembly: GCA_004027715.1. Classification (NCBI taxonomy): domain Eukaryota; kingdom Metazoa; phylum Chordata; class Mammalia; order Primates; family Pitheciidae; genus Plecturocebus; species Plecturocebus donacophilus. Next base: position 15,617 of record PVKP010019983.1, on the reverse strand, counting down.
GGGACTAACCATTTTTATTCATCTGTATTCTTTCTGCCTAGACTTCTGCCTTACACACAATAGGCAGAAGGGTCACTGAATATAAAATAAATAAATAAATAATAAGTCCTTAATAACAAGATCATGATGAATATTCAAATACTGACAGCTCCACCCATGACACCAAACATACCTAAAATTTAATCTATAAAGGAAGTCTGTCTAGGAAAGTTACATGGACACTGATGTAGTGCCTTTTTTGTTTGTTTGTGTAAATTTATGTTGTATTTGCTTATTATTGTTTTTTGGGAGAATTATTTTGGTAGTACGCCCAACTTGAGAGACATCTAGAGAAAAAAGTCTTATATCATAAATTAACATTCAGTCAACTATCATGCATTTGTTGAATGTTAAAGTGTGAAACAATATATAAGACAAGTCCAAGGAGACAATACCACACCAGAAAATAAGAACATGTAGAAATGCTGTTTGATCCTCAGCTTAACTGGCTGCACTTGAGAGAAAATAATTACTTCCTTAGTGATATATTTTTTAAGTGAGATGAAGAGTTTTAAATGTAAATTTCCAATTGGGCAACAAATTCTCAGTACTACTTAGAAAATGTAGGGATTATCACAACCAATACCAATTAGCACAAACTTTATATTTTTTAACTCTTTGGGTTCTTATTTTTATTATGCATTCTTACACATAGATAATTTTGATTTTACTCACTGTAAAGAGATTTGTAGTATGGAGATCTAAATAGTATTGGGCAGCTAATCTTCACTGTGAATTGTACAAATTGTCACTGAGGTATCAGTTCTGATTTTGCTCATAATTGTTGTTCTCTAGATAAGGACTCAAAATCCTTTCTAGAAGGAGACGTCTGTTGGTCAAGAGAACTAGCAGGTTCATACATACTATCCTGTCTTTGGCTTATCAACATTTAGAAAATAGCTGCTCTTTATTTAATCTCCTTAGTGCCTGGTTATCCAAATAGTTTCCTACTTGTTGAATTGGTTCATGCAGCCAATTTTTCAAATCTTTGCAATTGTATATGACTTTTAATTTAGAAGTATAAGGGTTTCCAAAAACATTTTTTTAATTAATAAAACTATATATTTTTTTATAAATGTGAATACAATTTCAATTTTTCTATCTAAAAGTAAAAATAACTTTATCTGAATAAAGCATAAGAATGAGAAGAGTTTTCACCTATTCATTCCTCCTTCCTCTCTTATCCCTTTCAGCATCCAAACCAGTCATCCAGTTAAGACCCTAGTAATTTATGCAATATGGGTTAAAAACTGTTACATTTCTCCCAAGCAAATAAATTAGTGGACATGGACAGTGCTCATTTAGGGCACATGCTGTGACAGAGTTATGGAGTGTATATTATTGGACAAGGAGTTGGGTAAATATTCTTCACTATGTTTCAGTTTTCAAGAAAGAAATTGGGCTTGTCTTTCACTTCTATACTGAATTGAAAAATTCTGTACCTAACCAGTATAATTGGTACTTTTATGGATTTTATGTGGAATATTCATAGAGTTTAGTCAGATAAATTATCCAAAACTTGAAATTATAGTAAACAATTCCTAAGTACCTTATCATGTTGAAGAATTATCTTTATCGTACTGTAGAATTATCTAACAAACTTGCCTAAAAATCACTGATTTTCTAGAGAAATGCATATTTTTTTTCTAATTCATCATTGAATAGAACTGAGATCCTGCAAAGATGGATATCGACTTATAGAAGACTAACAAATTACAAATGATTTTTTTTCTGATAGAGATGTTAATGATTCCAGCCAACAGAAATGATGTCTCCATTACAGATTTATTGCCTAGAGGAGATTATTAGCCAATTTCGTATCTAACTTAAGTAATCTTATCTGAACATTCTTTCTTTCCTTGATTAAAAACAATATTCTCTCATATCTTTTTTTTTAAACCAGTTCTAGTATCCTGCTAGTTTTCTCATGAATAAGTTAAATAAGTCTTTGATATATTCTCACTTTATACTTGGACAAGAATAATTTTTTTTATCATTTTGAAATGTATAGTTGAGAGTGTATTGTAAAAAGAGTTGTTTAGTAAAAATAAATCAGTATACTGTTTTTTACTCACTATTTTCTATCTGGCATTATGAAAAATTGTAGTTTCTTTTTTTAAAAAAAGCTGAGTTAAAAATGTTAAAAATTTAGAGGTAATTTGAAACAAAATCAAATTTTAATTGAGATACTTCTATAAAGCATTTGATAGAGTTTTCAACTGTATGTAAGGTAGGCAGTTATAGCATATGTTATAGCATACATAGGAAACATCATGATACAATAATTACAATTGCTAGTAGAGAAACCCCACTAAATTAAATAAAATACAGTATTTTCAAATGGAATGTTATAACAAATTACATCCCATTAATGTTATTTTAAGAAATGGTTGTATTTATGCTTTCAGGTTATTTACCTCTGGGTAATCCTTAAGATTATAATATGAAATTAATGGTGATGTCGGGAAGGAAGATAACCAGGAGAATGGTGGGAAAAGAGGTGAGAAAAAAATATGACAGAAGAAGCAGAAATGAAGGACCTGAAGGAGAATAGCCCTTTTTAAATGTATCAATATACTTTATTTGCAGTAGAAAAAATGCCAGGAAATCCTTTACATTGATTTTTTTTAACCAGCTTAAATTACTAATATATTATTAAGAAAGATGCAGTTTGTCAAAGATCAGATGGTTGTATATGTGTGGCATTATTTCTCAGGCCTCTGTTCTGTACTATTGGTCTATATATCTGCTTTGGTACCAGTACCATGCTGTTTTGGTTACTGTAGCCTTGTAGTATAGATTGAAGTCAGGTAGTGTGATGCCTCCAGCTTTGTTCTTTTTGCTTAGGATTGTCTTGGCTATACGGGCTCTTCTGTGGTTCCATATGAAATGTAAAGTAGTTTTTGTTAATTGTATGAAGAAAGTCAATGGTAGCTTGATGGTGATAGCATTAAATCTACAAATTACTTTGGGCAGTTTGGCCATTTTTATGATATCGATTCTTCCTATCCATGAGCATGGAATATTTATCCATCTGTTTGTGTTCTCTCTTATTTCCTTGAGCAGTGGTTTGTAGTTCTCCTTGAAGACGGCCTTTACATCCCTTGTAGATTGTATTAGTAGGCATTTTATTCTCTTTTTAGCAATTGTGAATGGGAGTTCACTCATGATTAGCTCTCTGTTTGTCTGTTATTGGTGTATAGGAATGCTTGTGACTTTGGCACATTGATTTTGTATCCTGAGACTTTGCGGATATTGCTTATCAGCTTAAGGAGATTTTGGGTTGAGATCATATGGTTTTCCAAATATACAATCATGTCATATGCAAACAGAGACAATTTGACTTCTATTATTTCTATTTGAATATCCTTTATTTCTTTCTCTTGCCTTATTGCCCTGGCCAGTATTGTCCAATACTATGTTGAATAGGAATGGTGAGAGAGGGCATCCTTGTCTTGTGCGGATTTTCAAAGCGAATGGTTCCAGCTTTTGCCCATTCAGTATGATATTGGCTCTGGATTTGTCATATAGAGCTCTTATTATTTTGAGATATGTGCCATCAATATCTAGTTTATTGAGAGTTTTTAGCATGGTGTTGAATTTTATTGAAGGCCTTTTCTGTATCTATTGAGATAATCACATGTTTTTTGTGATTAGTTCCATTTATGTGGTGGACTACATCTATTGATTTGCATATGTTGAAGCAGCTTTGCATCCCACGGATTGATTGTGGTGGATAAGCTTTTTGATGTGCTGCTGGATTTGGTTTGCCAGTATTTTACTGAGGATTTTTGCATCAAGTTTCATCAGGTATATTGGCCTCAAGTTTACTTTTTTTGTTGTATCTCTGTCATGTGATGCTGGTCTCATAAAATGAGTTAGGGAGGAGTCAACCTGACAAAAAACAAGCAATGAGGAAAGAATTTCCCATTCAATGAATGGTGTTGGGAAAACTGGGTTGTCATATGTAGAAAACTGAAACTGAACCCCTTCCTTATATCTTATACCTTATATAATAGTTAACTCAAGTTGGATTAAAGACTTAAATGTAAGACCTAAAAACCATAAAAACCCTAGAAGAAAACCTAGGCAATACCACTCAAGACATAGGCATGGGCAAAGACTTTATGACTAAAACACCAAAAGCAACGCCAACAAAAGCCAAATTTGACAAATGGGATCTAATTAAACTAAACTGCTTTTTCACAGCAAAAGAAACTATCATCAGAGTGAACAGGCAACCTAGAGAATGAAAGAAAATTTCTGCAATCTATCCATCTGACAAAGGGCTAATATCCAGAATCTATGAGGAACTTAAACAAATTTACAAGAAAAAAACAACCCATCAATATGGGTGAAGAATATGAACCAGACACTTCTCAAAAGAAGATATTTATTCAGCTAGCAAACATATGAAAAAAAGCTCATCATCACTGGTCAATAGAGAAATGCAAATCAAAACCACAATAAGATACCATCTCGTGCCAGTTAGAATGGCAATCATTAAAAAGTCAGGAAACAACAGATGCTGGAGAGGATGTGGAGAAATAGAAATGCATTTACACTGTTGGTGGGAAGATAAATTAGTTCAGCCATGGTGGTAGACAGTATGGTGATTCCTTAAGGATCTAGAACCAGAAATACCATTTGACCCAGCAATCCCATGACTGGGTATATACCCAAAAGATTATAAGTAATTCTACTATAAACACACATATACAAGTATGTTTATTGCAGCACTATTCACAATAGCAAAGACTTAGAACCAACCCAAATGCCCATCAATGATATACTGCATAAGGAAAATGTGGTACAGATACACCACGGAATACTATACAGCCACAATAAAAAATGAGTTCATGTCCTTTGCAGGAACATGGATAAAGCCGGAGACCATCATTTCAGCAAACTAACACAGGAACAGAAAACCAAACACTGTATTTACTCACTTGTAAGTGGGAGTTGAACAAGGGGAACACATGGGCACAGGGAGGGGAACATCACATAGTGGGGCCTGTTGGGGGGTGGAGGGCTAGAGGAGGGATAGCTTTTGGAGAAATGGCTAATGTAGATGACAGATTGATGAGTGCAGCAAACCACCATGGCACGTGTTTACCTGCGTAACAAATCTGCATGTTGTCCTCATGTATCCCAAAATTTAAAATATAATTTAAAAAATAAAAGAAGAAGAAACACAGGAAAGCTTCTCTCAAGCATCCCAAATTATCAATCTTCCTTCCTTCAGTAGTTCACGTGCTCAGGATGTCCCTTGGCCGACATCCTCACTGCCAAGTGATGATGAGCTTGTCCTGTGGAAAAGTCCACAGGATTTTTCTCTGTGGAGTCACAGCAGACCTGTCCTTCTGCACACAGTGACCTAGGCAGTAGATGCTTCCCTGTGATCTCTAGAGATTCCAGCTACAACTCCCCTATGACCCATTTACTTTGGCCCCTACTCTTCATTGAAAAACAACTAGGTAATTTGAGAAACTATTTTGCACCTTTTTCATCTGAGATTCTTATAAGCACTACAGCCCTATCAAAAATCACCTCCCAGAAACAAAATGCCTTAATATAATTCAAAAAATTGAAAACTATTCTTTCCGCACTTTGGCAAATCAAGAAGAAAATTATTTTGTTCAGATGAAACCATCTATCAATATGCCTTCAAGAGTTTGCAATTCACTCATCAAATGGAACCAGTTCTTATTAAGAGGCCTTGAGAAAAAGTAGTTTTTATGGATTTATGATAATTCAAAATACATACTTTATAGCATGGTTTTAATTCTTGCTATTTTACAAATTTTCTACAGCAGACTCTAGAATGAACAAGAGGCGAGATTTGAAAACAGGAATATCAGATTCTTTAAATCTATGTAATTCTTTGCTGTTGAGATTTCCTGTCATGCTAAATACAGGAGCACATCCGGCTTGAACTCAGAAGAAGAACAAAGATATTTGCTTTTCACCAACGACAGTTAGACAAGCAATCAGATACTGGATTAAAAGACTGACAGCACTCACTGGTTTTCTTTGCTTTCATCACTTGTGAGAGCTAGCTAAATTCTGCTCAAATTAGCACTGATGTGTCAGAAAGTTTTTGAAAAGTCACACAGCTTTCAATCTCCTAGAACTCAAATAGAAAATTATCAAATTTCTCATGTTCCCAAGGGGTGAGCACAGAGTTCAAGTAATGAAAATTAGGTAAGTACTTTTAAAGTACTCAGTTAAAGCAGGGATTTTGCCCTACGATACACTTCATCATAGTATCTATTGCTACTTTACAGAAGTGACAGTTACTTTGCTTGTCATTCCTAAGAAGGAAGAAATTGAGAGCAAGTATATTACCTTCGCAGTTCTTACTGTAGACACTACATCCTGAGCCACATGCCAATGTGTAGGATATATTAGAGACAGAATATAAGTTTGATTGTGATGAATGCTAACAGAACATGAGCGTTTGTAAGATAGCTAAGACCTTTTTTAAAAAAATATTTTCTGGTGTGTTTTTACCCTTCCTAAACTCAAACGAAAACAGCGTTCAAAAAAGTGAAGTATGTGAAATGTACATATTGATACAACAGCAATTCAATGACTCTAAGCCCTTTATATCCTCAAATATATAAATAATCAAGAATTGTTACCAAGTGATCATTACCACAACATCACCAAGCTGCTCCTTTATGAATAAGCCATAGGATTATATTATCACTATTCCCACTCACTGAAGTAAATGAGTCTTTAGATGTTATAGGGCATGGTGTTTCTAAACGGGTAATTAATAAAAATAGAAGTCAATTTTCTGGATGATGCCAGCATTTTGGCTAGAGAATAAAACATGATTATCTGCTGTAGTTGCAGAAAAAAAGAATACAATATAATTAAAAATAGCAAATGTCAGAAAGGTCCTAAGAACTTTATATTTTCTCAGTTTCCCCAGTAACCCTTCTCTGCTCATTTTACCAAGGAGATTGAGAATTGGAGCAATGTGCCCAGAGCCACGTCCAGAGTTCATGGTACCTGCTCTTTTAAATCCAATCTATGCCTTGAATCAGACAAACTAAACTAAAAATGAACTAGTCGTTCATTTATCTTTTGTTTTCTGAACTGCCTAAAAAGCATATACTATGAGGCAAAAAGAAAAAAAAAAAAAACACTCTGTCAAAAGCATCCATAAACATTCATTGAGCACAATTAAAGTTAACATTTCCTGAAATGATTTAAGAAATTAATTCCTTAGTGTTTACAGATAACTTTTACATGGCATTTTATAGTGAGGCTTCTTTTTCCATTTGGCATTAATAATCTTAATATTCTGTATTAATTTGTCAGGCATCTCAATTAGAGCAGTCAACAAAAGAGAATAACATATGAGCATGTGTTTCTTAAGGCTGCAGACAAACAGCTGAAGACTCTCCAGGGGCTGATTAGCTACGAGTATGTATTATGGATGGCCTCTTCCTCTTCTTCTTCTTTTTTTTTTTTTGTTTCTTCTTGGCAAGAATGAGACCTTTCACTCCTGATTAACCACCTTTCCACCAAACACTGGCAGGGGAGCTTAATGTTGCTGTTGAATCAATTCACTTGGTTTGGCATGTTGGCAGTTTGGTTGGGTGAGGGGTGTTGGTGAGCAAAGCAGGCTTTCAGATGTGAACATTATGTTTAACCAAAGGGAAATTATTAAATATTTGGATTGTTGGATCTTATGGAAGTTTTTTATCCATGCTATGTTGTCTACTTTGAATTAAATAAATAATCATTTACTTCTACTTCTGGGAAGTTAGTCTATTTATTTACTGTTGAGGGATGTACTAAAAGTTTCTATGGTTACTGATAAAATATAAGATAGTATGCCTGCCATCCCAGCTACTTGGGAGGCTGAGGCAGGAGAATTGCTTAAACCTGGGAGGCAGGGGTTGCAGTGAGCCAAGATCGTGCCACTGCACTCCAGCCTGGGTGACAGAGTGAGACTCCATCTCAAAAAAAAAAAAAAAAAAAAAAAAGATATTACACTAGTGGATAATAGAGCATCATAAACACATTCATAGGACAAACCAACTTATTACAAATTGCTGGGTGTTATTTTAGAAAATCAGACATGCACTATAATGATATATGTTTTAATTAGAAAAAAAAAACCTCTCAAAAATTCAAATTATACAGGGTTTGTTACGTTATATTCCTGAAATTTTAATTTCTGCTGGGAAAATACATTTGTTTAGAAATATAGAATAATCAACATTAAAATGAGCATAGGTAGCCTACACATTGCTTTAGTGAATTCGTTCAGTGATATTTAAGGGCTCAGTGCCAGGAAATCGTCACTACAAGTCTCCTTGTGGAGAGGCATTGTTACAGCTTTGACTTCATTCCACAAACATCCCTTTTTTTCATTTTATAACTCACTGTGCTTCTAATATAGACAAATTAGCTAATGTGCATTCCTATTTTTACCTTGCACCTTTCATTAACTTGTCCACAACTTCATATAAACACAAAGCATATTGGAAGAGAGAAATCGTTTTCTGTTCTCAGTTCTTAGCACTGTATTTGGGTCATGGTAGAAACTGGGTCTACCAACATTCCTCTCATTCCAAAGAGAAATAAGATAGGATTCTTCTTTAAAGAACCCCAAATTAGAGCACGTGGACACAGGGAGGGGAGCATCACACACTGTGGTCAGTTGTGGGGGGAATAGGGGAGGGACAGTGGAGGGAGGGGAGGGTGGGGTGGGATAACATGGGGAGAAATACCAGACATAGTATTTATGTCTGGAGGAAGGCAGCAAACCACCTTGCCATGTATGTACCTATGCAACAATCCTGCATGATCTGCACATGGACCCCAGAACCTAAAGTACAATAAAATAAATAAATAAAAAGAACCTCAAATTGTATTGAAGAAGTATAGATAAATAGTAAGATAATACTTCATTATATCTCACAAGGTGATGGTGATTACTTTCTGATAAATTATGCTATGAACATATGCTGTAAGTATTCAGAGGGGATAGATAGTAATGGATGAAATATTGTAGCAATGTTCCGTGAAGAGGCAGAAAGGGAACTAGATCCTGATGATAGGATTATCTTCAGGAAGAAAAGGGAATGAGGAGGAGGAAAATAATATTTACATCTACATAATTTTGGGTAGGATTGTGGAACTCTTTCATTTGTTCCTCTCCTTTTATTTCTAAGTCAGTTTTATATTCAAATCAAAACATTCAATCTAATTACAAATTATGTTTTCAAAAGCTTTGGCATGAAAACTTCCCAAAGATATTTTCAAAGCCTAACAGTTTCACTTATTCTTGATTAGCCTCATATATCACAACTCTCAAGTTTCATACTAATCAACTTTTAAATTTTATATAGAATTAAAACTCTCTAAAATTAAATTGTCATTTACTTTCAAGTTGTGACCACAATTACAACTATTATTTAGGTTCAATTCCAAATTAAACTTTTACTCTTTAACATTAGTATGTTTTCAAAAGCACTACTTCATTTTCCTAATTATTTTCTGATTTTTCTATTTTTTCAGACAATTTTAAACTTACAGCACAAATTAGAAGAATACTATGAAGAATATTTTATCCCTTCTGAATCACTTTAAAGTAAGTTGCTGGCAGATTTTTCATCATCCCCAATATTTTACTTGGTAATTTCTACAAATAAGAACATTCTCTAATATAACCATGACAAACTTTAGAATGGGGGCATTTACGTCTATTACTACTATCTAATGAACAAATCTTATTTAGATTTCCCCAATTGTGCCACTATGATTTTTTATAATACTGGAGGGGAAAGGGGCTGATTCCTTCCCTCCCATCATAAGGATCATGACCAACATTCCTATAACAAAATATAGATAAACAAGGGAAAAGCATAACAAATATATTTCATTATGATTTTATATAACATGGGAGCTCTCAGGATTAAGAATTAAAGAAACAGGGAAAACTATCCATTTTTATGCTTAGGTTCAGTGAAGAATAAACAGGCATGCAGAGCTGTGATTAGACAGAAGGATTTAATCTAATTCTAGATATGTGGATTCTTCTTGGCTTCTCTATGCAGTGTTCCTTCCTCCTGGGTATGGGGCTGCACCCTTTCTGGTATGGCTGCTATCAAACAAGGCAGGTCAGAGACTTTCTCTATGGCCAACTCTTACACAGATAAGACAGGAAAATATGACAATACTATTTTTTAGTTTGCATGCCTGGCTTTGGGGAGAAGAATTCTAGTTTCCGTGGCTTGTCTCAGAGAAGAATGAGTGGCATGGATGGGGGGCCAAATATAAACTTTGCTTCTGAGGCTGCTTCTAAGGCTTTCACTTTTCAGTATGGTTTTCTGAGCCCCAACAATACCAAAAGGATCCAGTTCAGAATCAAGTGTCACATTTAGTTTTTATGCCTTTCAGTTGCTTTTCTTTCTGTTACCCTCACAACCTTGATACTTCTTTTTATTTATTTTTTTTTGGAGTCTTACTCTGTTGCCCAGGCTGGAGACCTGTGGCACTATCATTGCAACCTCCACCTACCAGGTTCAAGCAATTCTCCTACCTCGGCCTCCCAAGTAGCTGTGATTACAAGCATGCATAACCACACCAAGCTAATTTTTGTATTTTTATTAGAGACGAGGTTTCACCATGTTGGCCAGGCTGGTCCTGAACACCTGACCTCAGGTGATCCACCTGCCTCAGCCTCCCAAAGTGCTGGGATTACAGATGTGAGCCACCACAACACCTGGCCTTGATACTTCTATATCACAGGCCTGTTCTCCCACTGACAATGCATAAATGTGGGTTTGTCTTTAAATTCCTCAGGATGGAATTTAGGAGGCGAAGCTTCCTCTCAGATGGGGCATGATATTAATTTGTCCCATTTATGGTGATACTAACTTTGGTCACTTGTCAGCTTCTCTACTGTGAAAGTTACCATTTTTTTTCCCTTTGCAATTAAGAATTATTCAGGGGGGAAGGTACATTTAGAACATGTAAATATTCTATTCCCCATTAGACTTTAATGACTAGTTTTCTCAGCCAGAGTATTTCTTAGCAGAATTGATTATCGCTACAATAATTGCCATATTGTGATTTCCTGATTCCATCATTCCTTCTACACTATTTGACACTCTTCTATAAGAAAAAGATTTCTCTTCTCTCCATTTATTTACTTATGTCTTTGTCCATAACAGTAGGAACTGAAAAATTCCTATTTTATTCAATGAGTTATAATAGTAATAATATCCTATAATAGTAATAATATCATTACATAGCTTGATGCTCAAATTGTTCCAGATTTGGTCAATGTGATCCCCTCTAAACTCTCTCCTATGTACTTCTTCCAGGTTACCATCATTCTTGAGTATTTCCTTACTTTCTGGCACAAACAGATGTTTTAGATTCATATATACTTGTCTTTTTTCAACCCCTGAAATTAAGTCACTTTTTCCAAGGAGCCATAATCTGTTAATCAAAAATGATACTAAAGAACCAAGATCTAGGCCAGACATGGTGGCTTATGTCTGTAATCCCAGAACTTTGGGAGACTGAGGTGAGTGGATCACCTGAAGTCAGGAGTTCGAGATCAGCCTGGCCAACATGACAAAACCCTGTCTCTAGTAAAAATACAAAAATTAGCCGGATGCGGTGGTGCATGCCTGTAATCTTAGCTATTCAGGAGGCCGAGGTGGGAGAATTACTCGAACTTGGGAAGTGGAGGTTGCAGTGAGCTCAGATCGTGCCACTATACTCAGAAGGACTTCATCTCAAAAAAAAAAAAAAAAAAAAGAACCAAGATCTACATGCCTGGTGTGCTCAATGACACTGGAGCCTTGTTGCTCCTACACTCTTCCAGTGAGCAGAGCTACATCAATATGTATTTTCATATTCATCTATATACATTAAGAACTGTAAAAAGAATGTAGCTTCTAAAGAATCTGACTGATTTCATAGAAACATTGTAACAATCACACTCCGAAATTCCAGATGATGACTTCTTATCTCTTAAGCTCTAGGTAGAAGGAAGTCTACAGAATTTGCTATTAATTAAAGCTCTCATTAATGTTGGGAACTAGACTGATATTCTACTAGATGTTGAGCTAAGCTATTCTATATTTTCTCTATTAAAAAAAGCCTTAATTTTTATCTGAAATGATCCATTCCTATATGTATTTTCTTTCATTCAATTGAATTGCAAATTCAAAATAAACAACTTGAAAAGTCCACTGCCACAATGATACCCTTTTAAAGGGAAATTATTAATTCAGCATAACTTGAAGGGAAACAAATAACACAGTTCCACAGCCAAGGTAAGTGCACATATTGGACTAATTCTGGATGAAACATTGTCAGTTGTCAAACTGCTACCATATAATAACTACCAATTTTGTTAGAAATTACATGGCTTGATTTTTGTTAATCAGTCCTTTTCTCAATCAGACATTAGGTTTTTATAAATCTGATACTTTCTAAGCAGAATGGGAAAAAATTGGATGATTATCAGAACATTTACCTTACTGTTTTTGAATTACTCCCACCCCTAAATAGTAAGAAATACATGTTAGCCAGAGGTATTATATTTAATAAAATAAAGAAAGATAGCTACGCTTGACCCGGAAACTTGTGCTACTTACATGTATGTCTTTGTATGTATTTGTGTTTTCTATATATGTATAGTCTAGATCTTTGAAATTTTCCATTTTGAAATGAAAACCTTTGGAGTAATATTATCCCAAAATATCCCATTTGAGCGTAAAAAAAAATTTAGAAAAACACCAGAAGACCTCTCTGCCCTCCTACTATCTACCTGAACACAGAAAACGACTTCTCTTCATGAAGGTTATGTCTCTCTCCTCCTCAGGAAAAGAATAACCACTTTATATCACTGGAGACAATAAGATACTGAGAAAAAGTTCAAACAAACCTTAAAAATTAGGCTTTATCTACCATTAGTCTCCCTACATACTTGCCTTTCTACAATTTGCTGGCCCTAGAGGTTCAAAGTCCTTTTCTTTTGTTTTGTTGCTTACCTATAAAACTATTATTTATTTTTTGCCAAGATGGTGTATAAGCCTACATTGTAACTAATCCTTTGCGTTACTTATGACTGAGTACTTATGTGTGTATAATCAATGTTGGTCTTAATAAACTACAGATTTTTGGTTTCCTTTGTTAACATATTTCTTCAGTCTAATATGCAGGGACCCAACCAATAAACCTAATATGAATAGAGGAAAAATAATTTTTCCATGTCCTACAATCACTATAATTTATTGAGAGTGGGTATAGTAAACAGGTATAGTAAACTAAAGTGTAAATTTTAAAAAAGAATCACCATAGTAAGCTGCCTCTTCTTGAAGTATTGTCATATAAAGACCATAACAATTACAGTTCATTCTCTTGTTATATATTAGTAAAACCGCAAGATTTAGAACCAGTTGGTTCTCATTATTTTCTGCTTCTCCTTCCTTGAGTAGGTCATTCAATATGCAAATAACCAGGATTAACAAGTCACTGTCTTTCTTCATTGTTACTACGAATGACAGTTTAGAATATTTTGCTAATGGATCCTAAAAATTAATGTATAATAGAATGTTAGGGGTTGAATAATTGGATCTACTGAAAATTTGGGGCTGCCCAAAATTAGGTGTTTTCTTAGTGGATAATATTGGGTTGATATGCAATAATGTATTAGACACTTGACATGTTTAATGTATTAGACACTTGTCATGTTAAATACTTTTATTAAGAAACAGGAAAATGTACTTATTTTATTAGAAGTTTAGTTTTTCTTTCCATTGATGATTAGGGAGAGGATTTAACATATTTTAGTGTATTTTATTATGTCAAAATCTGTTCAAGTAATATGTATTTTTTGAAATTTACTCATTGGAGAGTATGATTTTTCTCCTTTGTTGGTGTAACTGAAAATAGTTCTGAAGCACGTACCCAACCCACAACCAAGAAACTAGAAAGTAAATATGTTCAGACATTTTATGATGTTTAATTTTATGAAAGCTGAATTTATAAGTAATTAATTATAGTTTTATTATTGAATTTCATTAGCTTCATCAGATTAATTATAGATAATTTAGTGATACTAGTCAGATTATAGAAAACCCAGAAAAAAAAGATGTTTTTTTTCTTATTTTTTAGAAGTTCATGACAAGTTACTCCATTTATTTGTATGGAGAAAAGTGTTCGAGTAGGTAGCTAGACAGACATGAACAGGAAAGGGAGCCCCAGAAGCCCTAAATACCTTGCAGCACTAGGAATCAATGCAAAAGAAAATGTATGCCCTGTTTTTAGAGCAATCAGAAACTAACAATAGCCACATCTGGACTTGCAGTTAGACTTATTCAGCCCTAACTGGGACTTACCTGGACCTAGCAGAAAATAACTTCAGTAGGGACTTTCCCCAGGAGAGTGCATGTGTATTTTGACTTGGCCCACCCTAAATGTAACCTTTTGTTCATTATAATAGTAAAAAATGCACCCATGGGTGGGGATTTGAGATGCTCATGGGACATGAGACATACGTACTAGCATAATACATACATTTTGGGACCTCCTAAAATATGCTTACTGGTAACACTTCTTTATGCCCATTTATATTCGTGTAAAACTCTCTTAAAGCTGGTTCCTCAGTTTCAGTCAATGCCATTTCATTCTTGAGCAGCTCACTCTGACTCAGCTTTTGGAGTGTACCTTTTTTAAAAAAAATAAACATTGCTATTGCTGAATTGTCACTATGTGTCTCTCGGCTGAATTCTTCCCTCCAAAAAGACAAGAACCAAGAACCTTGTACTCCCTGGTAACGAAAGCATTATGAGGAAACAGTAAAATGACAGATGCCTCATGTTCTATCAGTCTAAAAGGAAGATGACCAGAAGAGTATATGAAGATATTTTATAATCGTAAGTTTTCCTTATTATCACAAACTTTAAAACTCAAAATACAGAAAAGATTTAGTTTAGAGAAAATAAATTTAATTTTTCTTGTGGGTGTGGAAGAATGTTTTTTCCAAACATACATTTTATGCCATCTATTTAATTTCTATATTTATATTGAAAGGTATCATAATATGCAACCCCCAAATACACCTCTTTAGCATATGCATTATTTTTAGCTAAAGGCTCCTGAGGAATGGCAGACACCAGAATAACTCTAAAAACAGGGCATACATTTTCTTTTTGTAAAATAAATTTACATGTATAAAGGAGATTTCTATTCATAAAAGATGCCTCCCTTTCCCATACCAGGCAGTGAAGAACTCTTAAATCCTATGGATTGAGAAGACATCTACATAAATCTGTATAACAAACCTCACTAAAACAACCCTTGTTTAGTATACTTCTCCTGGTCACTTTCTCAACTGGTCTCCTTGCCCAGAAGACCAAAACACTTTTTCTTTTTTGAGCCTAAGATGTTATATAAGCCTATATTCTAACTACCCCTTTGGATTACTCATTACTGGGTGTTCCCATATATATGTATATGTATGGTATGCATGTTAATAATTTCTGTTTGGTCTTTTTTCTTGTTAATCTGTCTTTTTTCAGTCTAATTTA
>PVKP010019982.1:24949-35563 GCA_004027715.1 Plecturocebus donacophilus | reverse complement strand
GATAACTAAATGATGAATAAAAGATGAGTCTTGACCACATGACTTGTAAGTAGCAAGCTGTTAGAGCAGGAAAACAAAGGCTCACCTCCACAGCCCCCGGGGTGGGGCAAAAGCGTAGCACCTGACCTGTGGGTAGGCGGCTCTGAGCATGGTGGCCAGCAGGGCGGCCGCCCCGCCCCCGAGGCTGTGGCCCACGATGACCAACCGGTATTCCTAGAGGACAGACAGCAGAATGAGGTGAAGGGGAAAAACAACAGCTCCAGAGAAGACAAGGAAAGGAACATTAAGATCTCACAGGAGCAACGCTGAAGGCTTGGCTCAAAATCCCGTCGTGGATGAGTCGTTGGTAAACATATCTGGCAGCTTGAGAAATACCCTAAAAACACAGACAAAGAGGGTGGCCGTGAATCCTCAGACAAGGCAGGCCCAGTGGAGACTCAAGCTGGGATGACGCTGTGCACTGTTATGTGAGTCTCTCCAGGACCTGAGATGGCAGGATCCACCGCCACGTGCGTCATTCATGGCTGTGCTCCCAGCACCTTGTATAGGGCTTGGCATGAAGCAGGTGACGGGTGTGGTGGCTCACACCTATAATCCCAGCACTTTGGGAGGCCAAGGCAGGAGGATCACTTGAGCCCAGGAGTTCAAGACAAGCCTGGGCAATATCATCTCTACAAAAAATAAAAATGTAAGACTAGCCTGGATCCTGTCTCTACTAAAAAAAAAAACAACATCACAACCAGGCTTGGTGGCGAGTGCCTGTAGTCCCAGCTATTTGGGAGGCTGAGGTGGGAGGATCGCTTGAGCCCAGAAAGTTGAGGCTGCAGTGAGTTATGACTGCACTACTGGGCAACAGAGCAACACCCTGTCTCAAAAAAAAAAAAAAAAAAACCACAACCCAAAATAAAAAAATATCTTTCCACATATACGTTTCTGTGGCTTTTTCTGTAGCTACACAGTTTTGTGCTGTGTGAACATATCATAGTTTACTTCAGGCAAGTCCCTATGGCTGGTCAGATTTAGGCTTTTAAAATGACATTTAAACAAAGTTCTAGAGCTGGGCAAAGTGGCTCACATTCTAACTATTTGGGAGGCTGAGGCAGGAGGATCACGTGAGCCCAGGAGCTTGAGACCAGCCTGAGCAACACAGCAAAACCCTATTTCTCTAAAACAACAACAAAATACATAAAGTTCCAAATCAAAGACACTGATAAGCATCCGCTGTTCCTGCAAAGGTAAAACTAGACCATCAGAAGTGAGTTTTAGGGTGCTAAGGTTTGGGTTTAGCTTCAAAAAATAAATAAAATTTTAAATTTTCTTTTGTTTTTCTCAAGATGAAGTCTTGCCCTGTCACCGAGACTGGAGTGCAATGGCACTATCTCGGCTCACTGCAACCTCTGCCTCCTGGGCTCAAGCGATTCTCCTGACTCAGCTTCCCGAGTAGCTGGGACTACAGGTTTGCATCACCATGCCCAGCTAATTTTTTGTATTTTTAGTAGAGATGGGGTTTCACCATGTTGGCCAGGCTGGTCTCAAACTCCTGACCTCATGATCTGCCCACCTCGGCCTCCCAAAGTGCTGGGATTACAGGTGTGAGCCACCGAGCTCTGTAAATTTTCTAACATATATATCTGTTCTCTGAAACAGGCTTCTTGAAAATTAACCAGTTGGCTGGATGTGGTGGCTCATGCCTGTAATCCCAACACTTTGGGAGGCTGAGGCAGGAGGATCACTTGTGCCCAGGAGTTCAAGGTTACAGTGAACTATGGTTGAACCACTGGACTCTAGCCTGGGTGGCACAGTGAGACTCTGTTTCTGAAAAATAATCATAATAAAAATAATAAATAAGAGAAAAAAATGAAGCTATTCCCACATGCAGTTAAGCCCTCAAAATTTTTTTAAAAAAGAAAAGCAGTTCCAGGGAAATGACTCTGTCAATCAAAACTGTCTTCAGAGTGCTTCCTCACAGTGGCTCCTGTGCTGGGCCCTGAGAAAAGAGGGCCTGGCCCCTGCAGCTTCTATTCTAACAGGATGGGGTGGAGGAAATCCCACAGAAGATGGGAGACTGTTTTTGATCATCTCTATTGGAATTGCAAGTTTCTAAGAGATAAATAATCTACAAGTAGAATGCTGAACCTGGTCATCATATAAGAAAAATTTTAAAAAGGCTTCACCACTGTGTGCATTCGGACGGCACTTTTTTTTTTTTTTTTGAGACAGAGTCTGGGGTTCAAGTGATTCTCCTGCCTCAGCCTCCCAAGTAGCTGGGATTACAGGCAGCCACCACCACGCCCGGCTAATTTTTGTATTTTTAGCAGAGATGAGCTTTCACCATGTTGGCCAAGCTAGTCTTGAACTCCTGATGTCAAGTGATCCACCGACCTTGGCCTCCCAAAGTGTTGGGATTACAGGTGTGAGCCACCACACCCGGCCCAGATGGCACCTCTTGACAAACCCAGATGCCCTTTCTTTCTCCTGCAATGGCAGGATGCAGTCAACTCCAGGCGACACTCCCTGGGCACCCACCCTGTGGCCACCGTTGGACAGGCAGAGCCCAGCAGGACGTGGATGAAGCTGCTGCTGGTGAGCCTCGTTTGCACACGCATCCAACAACCAAATGCCAAGGACTTTTTGGGCTGCACAGGTTTGGAGTCCGATTACTGTGGATAGCATCAGAGCCAAAACTCAGCTCGACTTGGCACAAATGAAGCCAAGAGCAGAGGACAGGCCCTGAGCGGCAGCCTTCCCGACCCAAGGGACAAAGAACTGTTGCTAAAATACGAGCACAGCACAGGGTGCCTCACCTGCCACTCAGGCTGGGGTTGGGGGCCTCAGCTTGTGGTCATGTTAAAGCCTTAGCCTGAGTAGATCCACCCAGGCCAAGCCCCCCAGCCCCTGACAGATTTCTGGGGCATCTCTGTACTAAGGCTTATAGTTCCTCCTTTCTTCACACACCCAGTAATGGTCAAACTGGAGTCTTTTGTGAACTAAAGTACAAAAAAGACAGTAAAGGGCCTGGCACAGTGGCTCATGCCTGTAATCCCAGCACTTTGGGAGAATGAGGCTGGAGGACTGCTTGGACACAGGAGTTTAAGACCAGTCTGGGCAACATAGTGAGACCTCATCTCTACAAAATAAAATAAAATAAAAAATTAGCCAGGCATGGTGGCTCACGCCTGTAATCTCAGCATTTTGAGAGGCCGAGGCAGGATTGCTTGGGCTCAGGAGTTCGAGACCAGCCTGGGCAATATGGTGAAACCCCAACTCTACAAAAAATACAAAATTAGCCAGGCATGGTGGTACATGTCCGTAGTACCAGCTACTTGAGGGGCTTAGAGGGGAGGATCTCTTGAGCCCGGGGAAGTCAAGGCTGCAGTGAGCTGTGATTACACCACTGCATTCCAGCCTGAGTGACAAAGTGAGACCCTGTCTCAGAAAAAAAAAAAGTAGGGGAGGGGAATGAAAGTCTGAATATGCAACAATATGGATGAACCTCGAGGACATTATGCCCAACAAAATAGGCCAGTGATGGCCGGGCGCGGTGGCTCCTGCCTGTCATCCCAGCACTTTGGAAGGCCAAGGCGGGCAGATCACAAAGTCAACAGATAGAGATCATCCTGGCCTACATGGTGAAACCCCGTCTCTACTAAAAATACAAAAATTAGCCAGGTGTGGTGGTGCATGCCTGTAATCCCAGCTACTCAGGAGGCTGACTGCTTGAATCCAGGACTCAAAGGCTGTGGTGAGCCGAGATCACGCCACTGCACTCCAGCCTGGTGACAGAGCAAGACTGTGTCTCAAAAAAAAAAAAAACCACTCACAAAAAGACAAATCTGTACGATTCCACGTCTATGAGGTTTCCAAAAGAGATGACTTGTGGAGACAAAGTAGAAAAGAGGTTCCCAGAGGCCATGGAAAGGAGTCAGGATAAGTGGGTGTAAAGGGTTCCAAGCTTGTGTTGGGGGTGCTGGGAGTAGACATGGGCACACGGCACCATGAAGGCACTGAACGCCCCAGAACTGCACACTAACAACTAATCAACAGTGAAACTGACCAACGTATGTCAGGAATATCTCACCATAATTACAAAAAACCCCCAAACTAGAAAACCCCACACCTCTACTCTGAGCAGGGGTTTTTCACCCTTTGGGAGGCGATGAGACAGCCTCACGCCCATAGCACAGAATGAAACTGTGAACTTGGCACCATGACATCTGCAGAGAACGTGAGAAGTGACCCGGCAGAGCACCAGCGGTGTGAGGCTGCCTTTTGAGGGCCTGCTGTTCACCCTGCTGTTCACCCTGCTGCTCTGGGCTGTGCTGAAGCTTTTCTTCACCATGAGAATATACTTCCTGAATTAACTGAGAGGAGTATATTAACTGAGCTGGGTATGGTGGCTGATGCCCGTAATCCCAACACTTTGGGAGGCTGAGGTGGGGGGATTACTTGAGCCCAGAAGTTCAAGACCAGCCTGGGCAATACAGGAAGATCGCCTCTCTGAAAACACACAGAGAAGGAAAAGCCACAGAGCTAGGCTCAAATACCCAACTTGCTCCTTACTCCAGTAACCACATGACTTTAGGAATGTACTCACTCTCTCCAAACAGGCTTTGCACGAACAAAACCCCACAGCTTCCCAGGGCTGCTATGAGAATCAGCGCAGGAGGAATGGGCAGGGCAGGCTCTGTACGGTCCCTGGCCCATCTACTGCAGAGTCAGCATTACCGGGAAAGATGTGCGACCCCAGGCTAATACCTTGTGTGCCAGGCGGTCCTGTACCTCACACTCCACGTCCAGCACCTCGCTCTCCGCTGACAGGTCTGTAAGGATGTCCTGGAAAAGGGAGTTGCAGAAGTGCCGTCAGCCTGTGATGGGCAGGGTGGGAGAATGATGGGTGGTCCCTGCTCCTAACACTCCTGTGGAGGATGGTGGGGATGGCACCGTCTCCTAGTTCAGTTCTGGGACTGAACCTTCGCCGCCTGAACTCGGGAGGGAAACCCAGCAGTGGCTCCTGAGGGTCCCAATAGCACGGCCAGCTCTGGGCCAGGTGTGAAGGGTGGAGGGGACCATGGAGTATGCCTAAGACATGCCCTGCACCTTCCTCATCACACATACATATTCTAAGGACCACATGGCACAGAGCCTGTACCAGGGTTTTGAACAAATCCTGGTTCCTGTCCTCAGGGGCCCCCATAACAGCTGAAACCATGGAGACAAGGAGGCCCAGACTAGTGCCATAGCAAAGGCCAGGCGGTGCCAACTCAGAGGACAGGGCACAGCCCAGGGGCAAGGGTGGCTCCCTGGAGGAGGTGATGCCAGAGCCAGACCCAAAAGAAGAGGCTGATGTGGAAGCAGAGAGGCGAGGCAGTGTCCTCCCCACAGGGGCAGCGGGAACCGCTGGCTGCGACCCTGGGCTGCAGCTCCACACCAGCTCTATCTGAAAATGTCCACAGGCAAGTGCTGTGCTGCTGGGCTGGAGGGCCCTGACACGGGCATCCAGGCTTCCAAGTGGGCACCGGGAAGGCTGCTGGGTAAAACACCCAGAGCTGTGATAAAAAACATAAACTTTAGGCCGGGCACATGGCTCACGCCTGCAATCCCAGCACTTTGTGAGACTGAGGCAGGTGGATCATGAGGTCAGGAGATTGAGACCATCCTGGTGAATGTGGTAAAACCCTGTCTCTACTTAAAAAAAAAAAAAAAAAAATTAGCTGGGTGGGCTGAGCGCCTGTAGTCCTACCTACTCAGGAGGCTGAAGCACAAGAATCATTTGAACCAGGGAGGTGGAGGTTGCAGTGTGCCGAGATCACACCACTGCACTCCAGCCTGGGCAACAGAGCAAGACTCTGCCTCAAGAAAACAAAAACAAAAAAACACATAAACTTTATGTTAAAGGCAGTGGGCGCAGCCATAGAAAAGCACGAAATCATGTCCTCTGCAGCAGTGGATGGAAGCTAGGGGCTGTGTCCTCAACAAATTAACGCAGACATAGAAAACCAAACACTGCCTGGTCTGGTGTTGAAGTAGGAGCTCAACACTGGGTATTCACGGGTATAAAGAGGGGAACAAAGGACAGTGGGCTATTAGAGGAGTGACAGGGAAGGGCTGGAAACCTAAGTGTTGGGTGCCATGCTCAGTACCTGGGAGGCGGGATCAATTGTACCCCAAACCTCAGCATCACGCAGTATACCCAGGTATAAACCTGCACATGTAGCCTCTAAATCTAAAATGAAAGTTGAAATTAAAAAAAGAAAATTTTAAAATAAATAAAGGCAATGGGAAGCCACTGGAGGTTTCTGAGCAGGATGGTAAGATCCGACCTGAGTTCTAAAGTGAGTATTCTGTGGACAGGATAATGGACAGAGGAAAAGGTGAGTGGATGGCTTCAGCCCAGGAGTTCGACACCAGCCTGGGCAACATAGTGAGATCTTGTCTCTATCAAAATATAAAAAATTAGCCAGGTGTAGTGGTGCATGCCTGTAGTCCCAGCTACTTGGGAGAGGGTGAGGCAGGAGGATCACTTGAGCCCAGGAGGTGGAGGCTGCAGTGAGCTGATTGTACCACTGTACTCCAGCCTGGGCAACAGAGCAGACCCTTGTCTCAGAAAAATACAAACAAACAATCAGCCTGGGGAGATGAGAGACTAGACAGGGGCAGAGATAGGAAGCTAGAGGACTGAGGCCAGAAGCGGGGCCATGGCACTGAAGTGGAGAGATGGCCACATAGGCTGAGGCAGGAACTCCACAAACAGCAAAGCGGGTGCAGAGAAACCACAGACAATGCTACTGGTTGTTTTTGTTTTTGTTTTTGAGATGGAGTCTTGCTCTGTCACCCAGGCTGGAGTGCAGTGGCACGATTTCAGCTCGCTCCAACCTCCGACTCCTGGGTTCAAAGGATTCTCCTGCCGCAGCCTCCCGAGTAGCTGGGATTACAGGCACACACCACTATGCCCGGCTAATGTTTGTACTTTTAACAGATACGGGATTTCACCATGTTGGCCAGGATGGTCTCGATCTCCTGACCTCATGATCCCCCTGCCTTGGCCTCCCAAAGTGCTGTGATTACAGGCACCACTGCTTCTTAAATGGGCAACGGGGGGACACTGGCAGAGCTGACATGAACAGAGCACCCCCAGGAGAAGCAGCCCTGTGGCGAGTGTGGCTTTTCTCGTGCCTCCGGGGAGACCCAGACGGCTCCTGAAGATGCAAATGTGGGGTCTGGCCCTGGATCTGGCGTTGGGGGGCGTTGCCCCAGAGCCAGTTAGGAGAAGAGGGTGGAGGGCACAGGCTCTGGAGTCTCAACACATTTTCTGGGTCAGCAGAGAAGAATGGGTAGTGCGACTGAGGAGTGGTCAAGAGGAAACCAGAATGGACAGAAGAAAGCTTCGACAAGGAAAATGCTGCCTAGCATCGCCAAGGGGCAGAAGAGTCAGGGCTGAGGGAGACAGAAGAGGGGCCACCGGGCTGGGGATGGATGTAGGCAGTCCTTGCTGCACCTGGAGAAGGGCAGGTCATGGTGACCTGTGAGGACCCGGACGCGGAGCCTGCAGCGAGGCTGGTGGGCAGGGACATGACTCTCGGCAGCAAGACTGACTCACTGGCCGGGCGCGGCAGCTCACGTCTGTAATCCCAGCACTTTGGGAGGCCGAGGCGGGTAGATCACGAGGTCAGGAGATCAAGACCATCCTGGCTAACATGGTGAAACCCCGTCTCTACTGAAAATACAAAAATTAATCGGGCATGTTGGCACACGCCTATAATGCCAGCTACTCGGGAGGCTGAGGTAGGAGAATTGCTTGAACCCAGGAGGTGGAGGTTGCAGTGAGCTGAGATTGTACCACTGCACTCCAGCCTAGGTGACAGAGCAAGACTCCATCTCAAAAAACAAAAACAAAAACAAATTAAAAGATGAATGCATCAAAAGAAAAAGAAAAAAAAAAGACTGACTCACTGACTCACTGCCACTGTCTCTGGTGCAGGAATTCTTTGAGGGGAGGGCCTTCTGGGTGTGGGGTCTTTCTGGGCAGGTCCAGGGAAGTTAGGCAGGAGGGGGCCAAGCAGGTGCCCTCTTGGAGCTCCTGTGGCAGGGGGGCCAACGTGCTGGCTGCTGTGCCGCTGACAGTTCTCAGAGAAGAGGAAACAGCTTCATCCCTTTTTGCAAAGGGAGTATTTCCCAACCTGGGCTCACATCCTCATTTTCTGTCCTGGGCATTTTCCCCTGTGTCTCATGCGGTTACTGATGGTCTTCCCCAGCCAAGCATCTGCAGGCTCCCGCCCTTGCCCCCCACTCCCAGGGCTGGAAGGTGAGGCTCCAAAGTTACCTGCATAGACATGGTTCCCCTCACAGCGACTATGACAGATTCTTTCCTGTGATCCAGAGCCACGAGAAATGGGAGCTCATAAACCTGCAGCAGTAAGAAATAAGCATGAGGCCTAAACACTGAACACACACACCCAGCATACAAAGTCAGAACCCTGCAGAGATAGCAATGACAGCCTGTTCCTGGGACACAGAGAGGAGGAAGACACCGCCTCTCTCCACACCCTCACTACACAGTGGGACCCACTCTCGAGGACTGGCCTTCATCAACCATGCCACTCTACATCAAAAAGGATCTTTGTTTTCTTTTTTTTGAGACGGAGTCTTACTTTGTCACCCAGGCTGGAGTACAGTGGCCCGATCTCAGCTCACTGAAACCTCTGCCTCCCGAGTAGATGGAATTACAGGCGTGTGCCACTATGCCTGGCTAGTTTTGTATTTTTAGTAGAGATGGGGTTTCACCATGTTAGCTAGGCTGGTCTCAATCTCCTGACCTCGTGATCTGCCTGCTGTGGCCTCCCAAAGTCCTGGGATTACAGGCGTCAGCCACCGCGCCCAGCTGGATCTTTGTTTTCTTAGCCTCTCTCCGACCTCCCCAGAGATTCGGATTTAACTGATCCAGAGTGCGACCTGGACTTCAGCAGTTTTAAAAGCTCCCCAAGAGATTCTATCGGGCAGCAAAGTGTGAGAGCCACTGGTCTGCACCAGCAGGCCTCCGACTGGTATGTATGAGAATCACCTGGAGAGACACTGGGCAGCGCTGAGCACACAGCACTGCAGGCAGACACGGCTGGCTTTTGCAGCTTCACCTCAGGTGGCTGTGACCCACCCCCCAGAGTGCCAGACCCCCTATGCTACACTATTGATGGAGCTCATGACCCAGGACAAGGATACGAACCCCAGAAGGCCATGCAGGATTAATACTGAGAAACTTTCCTGCTCCTCAGTAGAAGGGCAAGGTAAGAAATAGCATGTTATCTCTGCTGAAGACTTCTCTAGCTCACGTTAAACCTGGGTTCTGAACCTGTACCAGTGCATCCATGTGGCTTCACCGGGGTCTGTGGACCCTCTGAAATGGTACACAGGACTTAGGAGTGTGTTTGGGTACTCATGAATTACGGGAAGAAGAATGCATAACTTCCATCAGAATCTCTAAGGACTCTAGGACCCAAAAGCAGTGAAGAGCCGCTGCCTACGGTGTACACACCTTGTCATGAAAGCTGACGTGGATGAAGTCCCTGTACTGCAGCCCTGTCGTCTGCAGGATGGAGCTGAAATGGCAGTTGAGCTGATCACCTCCGACCAAGTCATAGTCTGTTGTTCTGCTTCTGCAACTAAAAAAAGGAGGGCAAAGACGTTACTGCGCCGAGCAGAGCCACTTAGCAAAGAATGTCCATCCTCACTGCCACATTTTCCCAGCAGACATGAGGAACAGAGCAGACAATTCTCAGGACTTAGCCTCGTTGACATGGAATGGCTTTTTAAAATTTAATTTATTTAATTTATTTATTGGTTGAGTATCACTCTGCCACCCAGGCTGAAGTGCAATGGTGCAATCTCAGCTCACTGCAACCTCTGCCTCCTGGGTTCAAGCGATTCTCCTGCCTCAGCCTCCTGAGTAGCTGGGATTACAGGCTCGCACCACCATGATTGGCTAATTTTTGTATTTTTAGTAGAGACAGGGTTTTGCCATGTTGGCCAGGGTGGTCTTGAACTCCTGACCTAAGGTGATCTGCCCGCCTTGACCTCCCAAAGTGCTGAGATGACAGGCATGAGCCACTGTGCTGGTCCCGAAATGGCTTATTAAAGATAATACTTTTCTGTATACATTTCTTAGGTAGAGTTCTGACTTCTGATATCACGTTAATGCTTTCCATATTCAAAAAATCAACAAGAACGAGCAAGTCCCTAAAACTGGCCAAGATGGTAAAACCCTGTCTCTACTAAAAATACAAAAATTAGCTGGGCGTGGTGGCTCATGCCTGTAGTACCAGCTACTCAGGAAGCTGAGGCAGGGGAATTGCTTGAACCAGGGAGGTGAGGTTGCAGTAAGCTGAGATCATATCACTGCACTCCAGCCTGGGCAGCAAGAGTAAGACTCTGTCTCAAAAAGAGAAAAATAAAATGGTTCAGAGAAAAAAATATGTATAAATATAGACAGTGTGATAGAGCCCATGTGACCAGATGACTCACAGCTGGTAGCTCTAGGTAAAGGATACATGGGACTTCTTTGTACTGTTCTTGCAAGTTTTTGAAATATCTCAAAATAGAAAGCCTTTTTTTTTTTTTTTTTAA
>PVKP010019982.1:0-24849 GCA_004027715.1 Plecturocebus donacophilus | reverse complement strand
CACAGCCAAAACTGCTCCTTAAATATGGATTGAGCTGGATCCCTCATTTTTATTTTTTTGAGATGGACTCTCACTCTGTCGTCCAGGCTGGAGTGCAGTGGCACGATCTCAGCTCACTGCAACCTCCGCCTCCCAGGCTCAAGCAATTCTCTCGCCTCAGCCTCCCAGGTAGCTGAGATTACAGGTACACATCACCATGCCCGGCTAATTTTTGTATTTTTAGTAGAGATGGGGCTCACCATGTTGGCCAGGCTGATCTTAATCTCCTGACCTCAGGTGATCCACCTGCCTCAGTCTTCCAAAGTGCTGGGATTACAGGCATAAGTCACTGCATCTAGCCATATCCATCATATCTTTAAAGCCTTGTGTTTTAGAAAATTTGCTATTCAATTCTATGTATGAGAACAATTCCACCTGGGATGGGACCTGAGATTCTCCCTGGCTATGTTTGCTCTCTTCTCTGGGGCTAGGGGGCAGAAACAGTTCAGCTTTGCTTGATGATAGTTTTCCTGCTACCGATTTTTATGTTTTTGAGAAAGAAAATTGCACGTCGACGGTTATTTCGCTGATCCGTGTTAAGACACCCAGTTCTTGGCAGCTCGTGTGTGGCAGCAGCGTGGAAATGTACTAGTTTGAGGCATCTAGATAGGAAGTGCCACCTCATTTCAGCAAGACATCAGATAAGTCATTGGAGTGTTTTTTACTGTTAACTTCCACTGTGCTTGCTGCATTCCTATAAAATGAGGAATCAGGCCAGGTGTGGTGGCTCACTCCTGTAATCCCAGCACTTTGGGAGGCCAAGGCAGGCGGATCACCAGAGGTCAGGAGTTCAAGATCAGCCTGGCCAACATGGCAAAACCCCATCTCTACTAAAAATACAAAAAATTAGCCAAGCGTGGTGGCAGGCACCAATCCCAGCTACTCAGGAGGCTGAGGCAGGAGAATCACTTGAACCCAGGAGGCGGAGTTTGTAGTGACCTGAGATTGTGCCACTGTACTCTAGCCTGGGCAATAAGAGCGAAACTCCGTCTCAAAAAAATAAGTAAGTAAAAGAAAAAAAAGGGGAGGGGAGGGAAGAAGGGAGGAGGTAATTGCTATGGATTAGCTATATGATTTTGAAGACCCACCGAGATGTGTAAGTGTCAGAACTGGACAATCCATGGAAGCCAGGCTCACCTGCAAGCTCCCTGGGGAGTGGCTGACCACCTCGGCAGGCTCCTGCCTGTTCTTGATATTGTCCTGTTGCTGATGAAGCAGGGTGAGGCCCGCCGCAATGTCGCTGGGCACCAGATCTGTGTCCTGGGTGGGAAACCACAATGGCCTGTCCTGAAGCCCAGCAGGCACCGCCCCTGGGTTCCCTAACATCCGGTCTTCTATAGTTCATAGGCACACACGCACACACAGAGGCATTTCCAGGCACACAGGTATCTTACAAAGCTTTCTCCTTGCAGGAGTGCTTCTCTGTGTGACCTTAATGTATTGTTACATCCTGCCCTGAGACAAGTCCACTGGAGAACATAAAAATGCTGTACATCTGTCTTAAAATTTCACTTCAACTGACTCAGCTATTTTTAATCTACTTCAAATATTTGTAAAGTGAAGAAATCAATGGATAAATTATCTGTTGTTGTAGCAATGCACCATTTTAGCCCAAATTTATACTCTCATTTCTTAAGACGCTGAAGGTTTTGCTGAAACACAGTGGATGGTAGAGATTTAGGAGACTAAACTCATACTCATGGGGTATGGTAAGCCTCAAAAAGGACCCCAAGCTAGGAAAGCAACAGTCTTCTTGGGACTGATGTACTCTTTTACTTCAGGAAATGGAGGAGTCAGGAATCCCCAGTCACCTGTAAGAAAGGACAATATACTTGCAGCCTGTAAAAAAAGGACAATATACTGGCTGGGTGTGGTGGCTCACGTCTGTAATCCCAGCACTTTGGGAGGCCAAGGCAGGCGGATCACCTGAGGTCAGGAGTTTGAGACCAGCCTGGCCAACGCAGTGAAACCCTGTCTCTACCATAAATACAAAAATTACTGGGCTTGGCAGTGGGTGCCTGTAGTCCCAGCTACTTGGGAGGCTGAGGCAGGGGAATCGCTTGTACCAGCCTGGGCGACAGAGTGGGACTCCATCTCAAAAAAAAAAAAAAAAAAAAGCCTTTCCAGGCGATGGAATGCTTAAAGAAAATTTATATTAATAATAATAAAAAAAAGCTGGGCATGGTGGCTCACACCTGTAATCCCAGCACTTTGGGAGGCTGAGGTGGGCAGATCTCGAGGTCGAGAGATGGAGACCATCCTGGCCAACATGGTGAAACCCCACCTCTACTAAAAATACACAAAATTAGCTGGGCATGGTAGCATGCGCCTGTAGTCCCAGCTACCAGGAGGCTGAGGCAGCATAATCACTTCTGGCCAACATGATGTAACCCCACCTTTACTAAAAATACAAAAAATTAGCTAGGCGTGGTAGCATGTGCCTGTAGTCCCAGCTACCAGAAGGCTGAGGCAGGATAATCACTTGAACCCAGAGGCAGAGGCTGCAGTGAGCCGAGATCATGCCACTGCACTTCAGCCTGGTGACAGAGCGAGACTCCACCTCAAAACAAAACAAAACAAAAAAGGAAGGACAATGTACTGGTCACTCGGCCCAGAGCCATCATTTCTGTCTACGATATAGATTACAACATCCTCTAGAAATAGCCAGATTCTGCTCTTCCCCTTTCCAAATATCTTAAGACTAGGTTGAAGCACTCCTTTAAGTTATTTAGGGGACACGCTTCCTTCTTCCCTCTACGAAGGCTGCTGCTATGGCTT
This sequence comes from Plecturocebus donacophilus, assembly GCA_004027715.1. Classification (NCBI taxonomy): domain Eukaryota; kingdom Metazoa; phylum Chordata; class Mammalia; order Primates; family Pitheciidae; genus Plecturocebus; species Plecturocebus donacophilus. The sequence goes on along the minus strand of PVKP010019982.1, from coordinate 22,032 downwards.
GGTGTCAGGCTCCAAGACCAGCCCTGGATGGTGCAAAGTCGGATAGCACAGAGGTGGGTAGAGAGACTGGCAGGTGTGCAGATGTCCAGAAATCTCTTCCTCCCTTACCTTGTCTCACTATGGAACATAACAGCGTTTATCAGAGAATGTCATATAAAAGATCACACACTGCATGTGAAAGAAAAACAAGCGTTTTCAAATCACTGAAGAAACTGCTCTAGGATGACGATCCCTTCTGAGCTGCAATCATCTATTCAAACTGTCTTCCAAAAGTAGGATCATCGATCATTTCCATCATGATCCAAAGTGGTAAGAAGTCACTATCTGATTCCACCCTCGATTCATGCCACTGACTGTACTTGGTATCTGCTCAGTACTCACTGCAGATTCTTTTCAAAGTGTACAGCTTCCGTTATTTAGTTCCTTACAGACTAATGCAGCATCTTGACAGGGCAGTGAGTGGGTGTCAATACAGAGACATCCCCTACTGGGAGACAGGGTCTGAGAAGGCACGGCACTTGAAGTTAACTGCTCCCTGGAGGACTCATCACAGACAGAGTGTCTCTCACCACCCCCACCACACCCAAAGATGCCAGGTTCTCAAATGCTGTTTTATGGGAACAGAGGGACTGGTTCCATCAGAAACATTCACTGAAACAGAAGAAAGAGACCAAACCAGACCCCCTCGGCTTACTGAAAAGTAGGTTGAGAAAAGCTCTGCCGTACTCGAAAAAGCAACCCGAGTATGGTCGTCTTTCCCAATGCAACAGCACAAGAGCTTGATTCTGGTTTCCCACACACTTGTAGCTGCTGTCTTGAGGCCATTAAGTAACTGGCTTGAATCATGACTATCCAGGTGGCTGGGGCCAGCAGAAGAATATGGAGCCATTTTCCCCCCGAGAGGGTCAAAGACAATGACAATGGAAACCACCGTGGCGGCGATGATGATCCAACTGCAAAACAGAGAGAGGAAAAGGCTCGGTGACTGCAGGCCCCAGGCACAGGCGTCAGGAGTCCCTTCTCTGGGCTCAGTTTCTGAGTCTCTACCACGGAGGGTCCTGTTATCAAGCAAGATGCAGCTCCTCCAGAACCTGCCTGAGGAGAGCAACTTTCTTCTAGAAGTTTCCTTATGAGGTGGGCATGGTGGCTTGTGCCTGTAATCCCAGAACTTTGGGAGGCCGAGGCGGTCGATCACAAGGTCAGGAGATTGAGACCATCCTGACTAACACGGTGAAACCCCATCTCTATTAAAAATACAAAAATTAACTGGGCGTGGTGGAATGTGCCTGTAATCCCAGCTACTTGGGAGGGTGAGGAAAGGAGAATCACTTGAACCTGGGAGTCGGAGGCTGTAGTTAGCTGAGATGGTGCCACTGCACTCCAGCCTGGGCGACAGAGCAAGACTCCGCCTCAAAAAGAAAAAGAAAAAGAAAAAGAAAGTTCCTTATGAATCAATGGTTAACCCAGGCCCTAGAAAGATTACAGCCCTAAAAGGAAAGGCCGCAAAAGGAACAGGGAGGTATCTGCTGGGCAGAGTTGCAGCCTGGGCCTGGAAGTAGTGGGCACCTGTTCCCCTTCAGAGCCTCGGGGCTCTTCTCATGAAAGCAAAAGAATTTCCTTATCACATGGTACTCTGATAGACCTTTCATCTATGTTTAAATATTTCCAAGCTGCAAGCCACTGTATTCGGGAGCACCTGCCACCGGGGAGATGCCCCTCCCGAAGGGGCTCTTCTGCCCCCTGGCGGTGTGACTTAGGAAACGCCGCAACAGCCCAGGTCTAATTCCTTATTTATAACAGAGGGTGTTGAGGGGGCAGAACTGGATCATCTCCAAGATTTTTAGCCTAGAAAACAAGAAAACCTTATGGTTCTAGAATATTATTCCCTGTCCTACTTCTGGACACTGTATCTCTTCTCATACCTTTAGTTTTAGTTTTTGTTCTTGTTTTGGTCTTCAGTTTTCTTCTGAATTCTTGTAAGAGAAGGGTTAGGAATAAAAGACTTTAAGGAGAACTTAGAAAGGAGAGAAGCAGTAAGGAAAGAAATCTACATCAATAAATGTATAATGAAAGATGAGTTATATTTCATGGATAAACAAGTGTCCCTAAATTTTCATGAGTTACTCAGAAAATAACTCCAATTTCTAACTATTTCAGGAAGCTTGAGGGATGCCAGGCTCTCTGTCATGTTACAAGGGTTTGTTCCCCTACGTCTCAAATGCACTGAAACTAAAAGAGAAGAAGGGAGTCCTTACCTGACCACGACAGTTGCGATGATGCCATTCACAACTGTCTTGTCGCACTGAACACCGTCTGCCACCCAGGTGGCCCCCAGAGAGGCCCAGACCATCTCTGGAAAAAAGAGTGCCAGCCGGATGTAAAGCAGCTTAGACATAGACTTCCGTGGTCCAGGGTTACAAATCGTTCCTGAAATACAAAAAAACATTCAAACTGCTTGGTTGCTTCCTCAGAGATGAAGAGCTTCCTTTCTGCAAAAATACAGTTTTTGCAGAGCATACATTTGTATTGTTCACACACCTGCCTCCTGACTTTTCCAACTTGTGATTGGTAATCAGTACCTAAGTTAGACAGCAAGTGACAAAGTGAGGATGGGAAACATGACAGAAAGTCTCAGGCTCCTTTTGAAGATTTACCAGGGATTAAAAACACTCCTGGGTTCTAACTGGGGTGACAATACAATTGTTGCCCAAACTGTTATACTTCTGAGATCAAAAAGGAGACTATTAATAATTAAGCTGGGGCTGGGCAAGGTGGTTCAAACCTATAGTCCCAGCACTTTGGAAGGAGGCCAAGGCAGGTGGATCACCTGAGGTCAGGAGTTTGAGACCAGCTTGGCCAACATGATGAAACCTCATCTCTACTAAAAATACAAAAATTAGCGAGGCATGGTAGTGGGCACATGTAATCCCAGCTACTTGCAAGGGAGGCTGAGGCAGGAAAATCACTTGAATCCGGCAGGCAGAGGTTGCAGTGGGCCAAGATTGTGCCACTGCACTCTAGCCTGGGCGACACAGCAAGGCTCCTTCTCAAAATAATAATAATTATACTAATTATCATTATTATGCTGGGACAACAGCCACAAAAAGAACTGTCCTAGGCAAATAGGGATATATGGTCACCCAAGTTTTAACAGCCAGAAAATAAGCTGCACGTCCCTTTGAGACCTATATTGTTCTAGACACCAACCTAAAACACTTTATGCCCATTCTTCATTAATCCCCACAATGACTGGGTTAGTCATTATCTCATTTTACGTATGAGGAAACTGAAGCTCGGAGAACTTAATAGCTATCTTCTTTTGGAGACAGGGTCTCACTCTATTGCCCAGGCTGGAGTGTGGTGGCATAATCACAGCTCACTGCAGCCTCAACCTCTCAGGCTCAAGTGATCTTCCCACTTCACCCTCCCGGGTAGCTGGAACTACCAGTGCACACCACCATCCTGAAATAGACCTAATAGTCCCATACACAGTTGTTTTGTTGTTGTTGTTAATTTCTGTGTTTTTTTGAGATGGAGCCTCGCTCTGTCACCCAGGCTGCAGTGCAGTGGTGCGATCTCAGCTCACCACAACCTCCGCCTCACAGGTTCAAGTGATTCTCCTGGCTTAGCCTCCGGAGTAGCTGGGATCAGAGGCATTATACCTGGCTAATTTTTGTATTTTTAGTAGAGACGGGGTTTCACCATGTTGGCCAGGCTGGTCTTGAACTCCTGATCTCAAGTGATCTGCCTGCCTTGGCCTCCCACAGTGCTGGGATTACAGGTGTGAGCTACCATGACGTGACAGTTGTTTTTGGATAAACATAGAAATGGACCCTTTTGGTAAGCTTGAAACTTGTAATTTTTTTTTTAACCTGAGTTCCTTTCTCAGGGAAGCACTTTCAGGAAGTATCAAAAACTGAAACTTATCAGATCACCAAAAAATGCCTCTTTGCCCTTCCCTGGTTCCTAATCCGTTTTCTGTTTATAGCAGGGAGATGGATTTGAGGCCAGGCTCCCTTCTCAGTGGCTGTAGCACCAGATTGAAGCCTTCTTCTTTGGAAATACTCAGTGACTGGCTTTCTGTGGGGCAAGCCACAGGCCCCAGACGGAACCCCTGGTGTTTTCATAACAACAATCAGCTAACTGTTCATTTTTTTGTAGGGACAGGGTCTTTCTGTGTTGCCCAGGCTGGTCTCAAATTCCTGGCCTCAAGCAATCCTCCACCTCGGCCTTCCAAAGTACTGAAATTACAAGTGTGAGCCACCACGCCCAGACTGCTTTCTAAGATATAATCCAGGTCTGTGTGACATGTGCTATTTGTCCCCATGGTCTTCATTTTTGGGAAGTAGACAATTCTGTTGTGTGAGGCCACTTGAAAAAGTCTAACACTTAGATCTGACATTTTCAGTGTATTTGTAAAACAAATATTTAAGTACCTATAGAGTTCTGTGTGGTTTTGCTTTTATTCTGAGACAGAGTGCCAATGGAGTGCAGTGGCACAATTTCTGCTCACTGCAACCTCCGCCCCCTGAGTAGATGGGATTACAGGCATGTAGTACCATATCCGGCTAATTTTTTTTTTATTTTTTTATTTTTGGAGACAGAGTCTTGCTCTGTTGCCAGGCACCAGGCTGGAGTGCAGTGGCACCATCTCGGCTCACTGCAACCTCCGCCTCCTGGGTTCAAGCAATTCTCTTGCCTCAGCCTCCCAGGTAGCTGGGACTACAGGTGCATGCCACCATGCCCAGCTAATTTTTGTATTTTTAGTAGAGACGGGGTTTTACCAAGTTGGCCAGGATGGTCTCCATCTCTTGACCTTGTGATCTGCCCACCTCGGTCTCCCAAAGTGCTGGGATTACAGATGTGAGCCACTGTGCCCGGCCCATTTTTTGGTATTTTTAGTAGAGACAGAGATTCACCATGTTGGCCAGGCTGGTCTTGAACTCCTGACCTCATGATCCGCCCACCTTGGCCTTCCAAAATGCTAGGATTACATGCATAAGTCACCCTGTTTGGCCTGTGTGTTTTAATTCTTAATGTAAAACCTAGACTCTCTCCCTTTGGGAAGTTATAATAAACATTGATCTAAGTAACATAAAAATGCCAGATGGGCCAGGTGTGGTGGCTCATGCCTGTAATCACAGCACTTTCAGAGGCTGAAATGGGAGGATCAAGGCCAAGAGTTTGGAACTGCAGTGGATTCCACCACTGTACTCCAGCCTGGGTGACAGAGCGAAAATTTGTCTCAAAAAACCAAAGTGAAAAACAACAAAACAAAAAACCAAAACCCACATGATTAAAACAAAAACAGTGATTGAAAAAAATCTAAGATCTTATGAAAGACTTAGCAAGGAAATAGCTTTATTTTTTTTTTCCTTTTTTTTCTTTTGAGGTGGTATCTCACCTGTCACCCAGTATGGAGTGCAGTGATACAATCTTGTCTCACTGCAACTTCCACCTCCCAGGTTCGAGTGATTCTCCTGACTCAGCCTCCTGAGTAGCTAGGACTACAGGTGTGTACCACCATGTCTGGCTAATTTTTATATTTTTAGTAGAGATGGGTTTTCACCATGTTGGCCAGGCTGGTCTCAAACTCCTGACTGGAGGCGATCTGCCTGCCTCAATCTCTCAAAGGTTGAGGGATTACAGTTGTGAGTCACTGCACCTGGCCAGGAAACAGCTTTTAAATTCCAAAAATTACCTTCTGTTAGAATTATTTAAATAGTTACATTTAAAAATATTAGGCACTAACAGCCTTATTTTTGGGACAAAGACAAAATTTCATAAGCTAAATAATTGTAACAGTAACCTCTCTGAGGTGGAAAGGATGCAGGTATGGTAAAAACAAAAAACAAAACAAAACAAAAAACACAATCCTATATTTGGAGCTTGTTATAACAATAGCCAAATACTCCAGAGAAACAGGAAACAGTATTTGCATACACACTGCTTCCTGGAGGGCTGGGATTCTAAAAACAGACACATCGTAATGTCAGCAGCACCTGGACCTGGAACTCCAACTGTGATGACAACTACTGATGAAATCCACAGACAAGGAATCCAGAGATGGAGTTGCTCTGAATAAGGTTCCAGAAAATAAGATACTGATGCTAGCACATTAGGAGGCTGAAGCGGAAGGACTGCTTGAACCCAGGAGTTCAAGACCAGCCTGGGCAACACAGGGAGACCTCATCTCTGATTATTTTTTTAAAAAGATAATGATGATGATGATATTGAGAAAATCTCCTTTACATAGTTTTGCCTGCCCAGAAAAAATTTCTGGCTGGGTGTGGTGGCTCACACCTGTAATCCCAGCACTTTGGGAGGCTGAAGTAGGTGGAGTGCCTGAGCTCAGGAGTTTGAGAACAGCCCAGCCAACACGGTGATACCTCGTTTCTACTAAAATACAAAAAATTAGCCAGGCATGGTGGTGTGCACAGGTAATCTCAGCTGCTCAGGAGGCTGAGGCAGAAGAATTGCTTGAACTCGGGAAGCGGAGGTTGCAGTGAGCCAAGATCGTGCCACTGCACTCCAGCCTGGCGACAGAGCAAGACTGTCTCAAAAAGAAAAAATTTATATTTTATTTCTCCTTATGATAAAGAGATTCTGGTATGGACCTGGCTGGTGCAGCAGGCCTCGTAAGGTCACTGGCCCCATAACCAAGGAACACAGCTGCATTCCTGAATGTAATGCCCTTACCACCACTTTGGTTAAGTAACCCTATCATCCATCATCGGGCACAGCCACTTACGTAAGAGCAATAAAAGGAAGGGCTAGGTCCGAGAATCGTTACATTCACCTCCTACAGCCACTGCAGCAATCTTCTCTGGCCCCAGCGTAGTCATGAGCTCTTGGGATACAAACGCAGAGAAGATCCAGCAGACATCCCACAATCAAAGCCAAACACGGCGCATGGCACACCTTGTATGTCAAAGTGCTCTTCCATCAAGACATGATAGTCATAAGTGTGGACCATCCCTAATCAAATCTCCCACAAGGTGTAACCGTAGGATTTCATCTGGGAGGTTTTCAAATAAAAAATAGAAACTAGGCTGGGCACAGTGGTTCATGCCTGTAATCCCAGCACTTTGGGAGACTGAGGTAGGCGGATCACCTGAGGTCAGGAGTTTGAGACCAGCCTGGCCAACATGGCAAAACCCTATCTCTATTAAGAAAACAAAAATTAGCTGGGCATGGTGGCAGGTGCCTATAATCCCAGATACTTGGGAGGCTGAGTCAGGAGAATCACTTGAACCCAGGAGGCAGAGGTTGTAGTGAGCCGAGATCATGCCACTGCACTCCAGTCTGGGTGATGGAAAAAGACTCTGTCTCAAAAGAAAGAAAAGAAAAGAGGAAAGAAAGGGAAAGAAAAGAAATGAAATGACCACAGTATCAAAGTTTTCCCCAACTGAGCTACAGAAGAAGAGGATCAGTCTTTTGGATGGGGAGGACTGAATTCTACCTGCTCCAAACATTCCCTCCACAACATGTGATGTTCCTTTTAGAGAAGAATATCAGTCAAAAGCTAAATAAGCATTCTTTCAGCTCAGATGACACACTACTGGGGCTTGATTTATGAAACAAAAGGGACAACCAGAGTCAGCCATGTCGGCCAGGCACAGTGGCTCACGCCTGTTATCCCTACACTTTGGGAGGCCATGGCGGAAAGGTGGAGACCAGCCTAGTTAACATGGTGAAACCCTGTCTCTACAAAAAATACAAAATTAGCCAGGCATGGTGGCAGATGCCTGTAATCCCAGCTGCTTGAGAGAGTGAGGCAGGAGAATCACTTGAACCTGGGAGGCAGAGGTTGCAGAGAGCCGAGATCCCACCACTACATTCCAGTATGGCGACAGAACGAGATTCCATCTCAAAAACTAACTAAATAAAAATTGTTTATATTTCCTTTACTGTTCATGTTCTTTGCCCATTTTTCTACTAACCAATGGTTTTTTCTTTTTTTCTTTTTTTTTTGGCTGGGGGACAAAGTTTCATTCTTGTTACCCAGGCTGGAGTGTAGTGGTGCAATCTCGGCTCACTGCAACCTCTGCTTCCAGTATTCAAGTGATTCTCCTGCCTCAGCCTCCTGAGTTACAGGCACCCACCACCATGCCCAGCTAATTTTTTGTATTTTTAGTAGAAATGGGTTTCACCATGTTGGCCAGGCTGGTCTCAAACTCCTGACCTTGTGATCCGTCTGCCTTGGCCTCTGTAAGTGCTGGGATTATAGGCATGAGCCACCATGCCTGGCCTTCAATACATAGTTTTAATAAGGCATACGATGTTATGTGTAACAAACTAACAATTAAATGAACGTGTTTTTGTAAAATACTGTTTTCAGTTTGATGCCACTGCCACTGCACCCCAGCCTGGGCAACCAGCCCTGACGTAGCCCTTTGTAAGCCACACTGTACACATGGTTTCTTTCTTTCCTTGAGCATCCGGCACCAATGACAGCCCACACTTGGGGGCCCACACAGACCACAGAAGTGGAACCTCCATCAATCCAGCCTCCATGCATCAATGCTTTTAGACGCATTTAAAAATACACAGAGCTAGCCAGACACGGTGGCTCACACCTGTAATCCCAGCACTTTGGAGGCTGAGGCAGGTGGATCACCTGAGGTAAGAAGCTCAAGACCAGCCTGGCCAACACGGTGATACCCCTCTCTACTAAAAATACAAAAAAATTAGCTGGGTATGGTGGTGCGTGCCTGTAATAGCTACTCAGAAGGCTGAGGCAGGACAATCGCTTGAACCTGGGAGGCAGAGGCTGCAGTGAGCTGAGATCACAATACAATACAATATAATACAATACACGGAGCTCTGTTTTCTGTGTTACTGTGGTAAGTAGGCACATGCCATTCTTGTTGGTCATCCCAAACCCTAAGGTCTTCTTCTCATGAAAGATGTTGTTGCTAACATTTCTACCCTCTACATTTCTCCCCGAGCAAACATCTATTTCTTCTCTTTTTTCTTGAGACAGAATCTCGCTCTGTCGCCCAGGCTGGAGTGCAATGGCGTGATCTCAGCTCACTGCAGCCTCTGCTTCCTGGATTCAAGCGATTCTCATGCCTCAGCCTCCTGAGTAGCTGGGACTACAGGAACACACCATTGTGCCCAGCTGATTTTATTTTTAGTAGAGATGGGGTTTTTCCATGTTGGACATGCTGGTCTCAAACTTCTGACCTCAGGTGATCTGCCCGCCTCAGTCTCTTGAAGTGCTGGGATTACAGGTGTGAGCCACCACACCCAGCCGAGCTAACATCTTTTACGTTTCAGTCCTTCATTCCAAACTGTCAAGATCTTGATCCTGTCATTCACTGTATCTCCACCACCTCCCAGTGCACCGCCACCACCAGCATGCATCTGATATGCATACCTCATCCATTCCAATTCAAGCAGTGACAAAACACTAAAACATGGCGATGGTGGCATGCCACACAGCCCTGCCTCTGATTGATGAATCGTTTCTATGGATGCATTTCTATTAGTCACCACAGTGCTCAACTTATCCTGTGAAGCAGAGGAATCAAATAGGGAAGGTTTCCAACACTTCTGGAGACATTCTCAGGTAAATGGTTATTTGCAGAAAACTGTAACACATATTAAAAAATATAAAGAAAAGGTGGTCAGGCATGGTGGCTCATGCCTGTAATCCTAGCATTTTGGGAGGCCAAGACAAGACGATCACCTGAGTCCAGGAGTTTGAGACCAGTCTAAGATACAGTAAGATCCTGTCTCTACAAAAAATAAAAATAAAAAAACTAGCCAGGTATGGTGGCACATACCTGTAGTTCCAGCCACCTGGGGGGTTGAGAAGGGAGGATCACTTGAGCCCAGGAATTTGAGGCTGCAGTGAACTATGACTGTGCCACTGCACTCTAGCCTGGGCAACAGAGCAAGACACTGTCTCTAACAACAACGAAATAGGTGTTACTCTTACAATAACTCTTAAAAATAAAAGGGGCCAGGCGCGGTGGCTCATACTTGTAATCCCAGCACTTTGGGAAGCTGAGACAGGCAGATCACTTGAGGTCAGGAGTTCAAGACCAGCCTGGCCAACATGGTGAAATCCCATCTCTACTAAAAATACAAAATTAGCCAGGTGTGGTGGTGGGCACCTGTAATCTACATGGGAGGCTGAGGCAGGAGAATCACTTGAACCCAGGAAGTGGAGGCTGCAGTGAGCAGAGAACATGTCACTCTACTCCAGCCTGGGCAACAGAGGAGGCTCTATCTCAAAAAATAAAAAATAAAAAGGTAAACAGCCTAGTCTAAAACTGGGCAAAAGATCTGAACAGACATTTCCACAAAAACGATATACAAATGACCAATAAGCAGATGAAAGAATGTTCAACATCAGTCATCAAAGAAATGTTAGTCAAAGCCGTGAGAGAAAGAACAAATCGCCCTTAATCCCAGCTACTTGGGAGGCTGAGGCAAGAGAATTGCTTGAGCCCGGGAGGCAGTGGTTGTAGTGAGCTGAGATCAGCCCATTGCACTTCAGCCTAGTGACAGAGCAAGACCCCATCTCAAAATTAAATAAATAAATAAATAAATGAGGTACAGATATATGCAAAAACATGGATGAACCTGAAGACGTTATGATAAGTTTAAGAAACCAGACCAATCCAGGTGAAGTGTCAAAAAAAAAAAAAAAAAAGAGAGAAATCAGACCAAAAGGTCACACAGTGAATAATTCCACTTATATGATGTCCACAACAGACAAATATACACAGACAGAAAGCAAATTAGTGAATGCTTAGAGCTGGGGTAGTTTGGGGAAAATGAGGAGTGACTGCTAAGGAGTACAAGATTTCTTTCTTTCCTTTTTTTTTTTGAGACAGAGTCTCACTCTGTCGCCCAGGTTGGAGTACACTGGAGCAATCTCAGCTCCCTAGTAGCTGGGATTATAAGCACGCACCAACATAATCTTTCTATTTTTAGCAGACACGTAGAGACAGGGTTTCACTGTGTTGTCCAGGCTCCTCTCAAACTCCTGGCCTCAAGTGATCCACCCACCTCGGCCTCCCAAAGTGCTGGATTACAGGTGTAAGCCACTGCGTCTGGCCTGGTACGGGATTTTTTTTTTTTTTTTTGAGAGGGAGTTTCATTCTTGTTGCGTAGGTTGGAATGCAATGGTGTGATCTCAGCTCACCGCAACCTCCACTTCCTGAGTTCAAGTGATTCTCTTGCCTCATCCTCCTGAGCAGCTGGGATTTAGTAGAAATCCCATCTCTACTAAAAATTACAAAAGTAGCTGCACCACCACACCCAGCTACTTTTGTATTTTTAGAAGAGACGGGATTTCTCCACGTTGGTCAGGCTGGTCTAAAACTCCCAACCTGAGGTGATCCCCCCACCTTGGCTGCCCAAAGTGCTGGGATTACAGGCGTGAGCCACCGTGCCTGGCCAGGATTCCTTTTAGGAGTGAAGAAAATGTTCTAAACTTGATTGTGGTGATGGTTGCACAACTCTGTGATTATACTAAAAACCACCGAACTGGAAAGTTTAAATAAGTGAATTGGATGGTATGTTAATTATATCTCAATAAAGCTATTAAAATAAAAAAGAGGTATCAAATAGAAAAGGCCACTTTTTACCTCTCATGCTGACACACATGATGGCTGACACAGCACATATGACAAGTGCCAGGAGAATCATGAGGACGATCAAGTAACTGCTGAGCAGGGATCCTCCAGCACAGTCCAGCTTCCTTCTGTGCATGAGATACAAGGTCAGAATGCCAATCCACCTGGCAAAAAAGGGGGAAGGGTCAGAAATGAAATCAAAGGAGCTGCTGTGTAAAATATGATACAAAGAAATAAAAGGAGTTAATGTTTTCCAAAACAAGGCAAGGTTCACTTTGGAATAAAATTTTCTTTTTCTTTCTTTTTTTTTTTTGTAGAGACAGGTTCTTGCTATGTTGTTCAGACTGGTCTTGAACTCCTGGCTTCAAGTATCTTCCTGCCTTGGCCTCCCAAAGTGCTGGGATTACAGGTGTGAGTCACTGCACTGAGCCTGGAATATAATTTTCAATAATAAAAGATCTAGGCTGGGCATGGTGGCTCATGTCTGTAATCCCAGCACTTTGGAAGGTCAAGGCAGGTGGATCCTGAGGTCAGGAGTTCAAGACCAGCCTGAGCAACATGGTGAAACCCCATCTCTACTAAAAATACAAAAATTAGGTGGGCATGGTGGCATGCATCTGTAGTCCCAGCCACTCAAGAGGCTGAGGCAGGAGAATTGTTTGAACCCGGGAGGTGGAGGCTGGAGTGGGCCAAGATCACACCATTGTACTCCAGCCTGGGCAACAAGAGGGAAACTCCGTCTTAAAAAAAAAAAAGAAAAGAAAAAAAAGAAAAAGAAAAGATCTAACAAGTCAATTAAAGAGTATGGCTTCTTTTCATGAGTTTTATATGTTCCATACTTATGTTACTGTTCTTACTGTATGCCTGCTGTAGGCATGAGAAGCATTTAAAGCCCCAAGCAAGCAAATATAATGTGAGCTGCTGGAAAACAGTGCCATCATGACTCAGAAATACACAACTGGTAAACCAAAAACTAGATGTCTGCTAAATTATTAACAAGATAATTTTTACTTCTGTGAATTCATAAGAAATTGACAAACACAGCTACTTCAGGCACGCTGCCTATAGGGTAGCCCTGGTCTGAGAGAAGCAGTTAAAAAAAAGAGTAAGAAAAAAAGAAGGAATTGACAAATACACTGTAATCTGCTGTGTGATATACATAAAACCAATAGGGCTGGAACCAAGCCAGGTGACAAGGCTCATGCCTATAATCCCAGCACTTTGGGAGACCAAGGCAGGAGCATCACTTGAGCACAGGAGTTTGAGACCAGCCTGGGCAACATAGTGAGACCCCATCTCTACAGAAAACAGAAAAATTTACTGGGCATGGTGGCATGAGTCTGTGGTTCCAGCTACTTGGGAGGTTGAAGTGGGAGGATCACTTGAGCCCAGGAGGTAGAGGCTGCAGTGAGTGGTGATCGCACCACTCTCGCCTGGGTAGCAGAGTGACACCCTGTCTCAAAAAAAATAAAAAGAAAAGCTGTCTCACTAAGTTGCCCAGGTTGGTCTCAAACTCCTGCCCTTAAGCAATCCTCCCGTCTCAGCCTCTCAGTGTGTTGAGGTAACAAGAGTGAGCCACGGAGTCCGGCCAAGAAGCTACTTTTTCATAGCAATGATTCATGCCCTGCACAGATCCTCTGGGAACAGACTTCAAGCACCAATGCCACTTCCCACTGATTCCACACTTTGAAAGACAACAGCATCATATGTTGAGCCTGTCTGCTTCTCACGAAATGCAGCCACAATCGGCTTGGCATTTTTTCCCTTCATTTTGCAGATTCAAGTGCTCTGTTCTTCCGTACAAAGGGAAGGAAGGGCACAAGTGGCTGCTCCCGACTGGAGAAAGGAGACCTCGAGGCCATGGCTTTTGCCGGCGGTTTGACACCCTCGCCGCTCCCCTAGTCAGGTCTTGGCGCTGCACACGGACGGGTGCTCGTGCGGTGGAGCGAGGACTTCTAAGCCCCCTGTGTGACCCCGGGTCCGGCCCACACACTCTGGGGGATTCGGTTTGTCATCCGTCAAATGGACACAGCACCACTGCCCACCTCTTCGGGCGGTGGTGAGAAGTCGATAAGAGGATTCGTGGCCAGCGCTGAGACCGCGAAAGAGCTCGGGAAGCCACTTCTGTCACCGTCTCAGGGAATAGCTCGCCCCCCAACCCCCGCTCCCTCCCCGGTGCGCTCCACCGCCCCCATAGCCGCCGTCCTTACCACAGCACTCGCACGACCAGCTCAAAGAACCCTGGGAAGACCAAGTCGTCGCTGGCGATGGCCCAGCGCCGGCCGAAAAGCACCATCCCCGGCATGGCGAAGGTCCGGTCGCCCGCACTCCGGACAGACTCCGCGCGCAGCTCACCGAGCTCAACCCAGCGCCAGCCCGGCGCCGCCACCAAATTGTCTGCGCCGACGCGCAGGCGCAGCGAGGGCGGGGACCGGCTTGTGCTCCCGCCGACCCTGAGACCGGCGCACGCGCACTGAGCCCCACGCCGCTGCCTCCAGCGGAGCCCTCTGCGCCTGCGCAAAAACGCTCACCCTGATGCCACTGGCCGAGTCATTTGCAGGTTTGCAGATTGGTGAAATCCATTCTGGTATTTCCTTTTTCATTTTCTTGAAAAGTGTAGTAATATCCGTTCTGGCGATATTTACTTTTCCTTTTTCGAGGTTTTTTGTGGGGTGGTTTGTTTTTTATTTTATTTTTTTGAGACGGAGTCTCGCTTAGTTGCCTAGGCTGGGGTGCAGTGGGTGTGCTCAGCTCTCACTGCAAGCTCCGCCTCCCGGGTTCCAGAGATTCTCCTGCCTCAGGCTTCCGCGTAGCTATAATTACAGGTGCCCCCCACCACCCCCGGCTAATTTTTGTATGTTTAGTAGAGACGAGGTTTCACCACGTTGGCCAGGCTGGTGATCCACCCGCCTCGACCTCCCAAAGTGCTAAAATTACAGACGTGAGCCACAACGGCCGGCCGGCCTTTTTTTTTTTGAGACAGACTTTCGCTCTTGTTGCCGAGGCTGGAGTGCAGTGGCGCGATCTCTGCTCACCGCAACCTCTGCCTCCCAGGTTCAAGCGATTCTCCTGCCTTAGCCTTCCAAGTAGCTGGGATTACAGGTATGCGCCACCACGCCCGGCTAATTATTATTATTAATTATTATTATTATTTATTTTTAGTAGAGACGGGGTTTCTCCATGTTAATTGGGCTGGTCTCCAACTCCCGACCTCAGGTGATCCGCCCACCTCGTCGGTCTCCCAAAGTGCTGGGATTACAGGCGTGAGCCTCCCCGCCCGGCCCCAAATTCTTTTAGCTTAATAAAAACCCTTTTTGAGGGTCTCTTGAGCTGTTTTGTCAAGCTCGCCCCCCCTCCTCTGAATTGTGATTTTGTTCCAAACAGTCTGTGCTTTTGTTACTCCATTTGTTTTCTTTTGTCGATTCGTTTTATTTTTGTTGTTGTTGCTTTGTGCATTTTCTGTTAAAACTTTTTTTTTTTTAACATGGAGTTTAGTTCGTTGCCCAGGCTGGAGTACAGTGGGGCAATCTCTGCTCACTGCAACCTCCACCTCCTGGGTTCAAGGGATTCTCCTGCCTCAGCCTCCCCGAGTAGCTGGGATTACAGGTGTGTGCCACCACACCCGTCTAATTTTTATATTTTTAGTAGGGATAGGGTTTCGCCATGTTGGCCAGGCTGGTCTTGAACTGATGTCAGCTGATCCTCCTGCCTCGACCTCCCAAAGTTCTGGGATTACAGGCATGAGCCACTGCGCCTGGCCTAATTTTGTATTTTTAGTAGAGATGGTGTTTCACCATGTTGGCTAGGCTGGTCTTGAATTCCTGACTTCAGGTGATGCACCCGCCTCAGCCTCCCAAAGTACTGGGATTACAGGCGTGAGCCACCACGCCCGGCCTTGTATTGATCTCGGTTCAAGGCACCAAGCACCTGACCATCTCACAGCCAAGACTTTCTATCCGGTAACAGAAATACCTGCAGGAGGAATATCCCTGGAAAAGGAAACACAGAATGTAGAACTCCTGGGGCAAGAATGACCCTGATGTCTTTTCAGAGCAGGAAACGGCCGAAGGCAGTGGGGTGAGTGATGGAGGCAGAGTAGTAACCAGGGAGACAGATAAATGAGCCATTATAAACTTGATGCGTGACTACTGGGGAAAGGCCTTTGCTAGGGGCTGGAGTGTAATTTTATGCACAAAGTGCAGCCTTGCAAAGTTCCAGCCTGCTCAAGGTTCACAAAGTCAGCCTGGCTGCTGAAGGGGGCACAAAGGTTCTCAAGGTTCACAAAGTCACCCTGGCTGCTGAAGGGAGCACAGCAGAATGAGAAAGCAAGCATCGTAGGGTGATGAGCCCAGGCAGGAGATGAAGGTGGCTCAGAGCAGGGTAGGGAGGTGGGGGTTCTGAGAAGTGCTCAGCTGTGGGGTGGCTTCAGACCCTGAACTCGAGGGGTTCCTAAAGTGGAGCTCCTTACAGCAAGGGGCAGAGATGGAGGCAATGTTGCCTGTGCTTCCAAGTCTCACAGACCAGGGTATGAGTCCCACAACCCCCACTGACAGCCTGTTTCTCTGGGCCAATCCCTCCGAGCCTGAGGAGTTCCTCCCTATAAAATCGAAATTTCTGTCGGGTGTAGTGGCTCACGCCTGTAATCCCAGCACTTTGGGAGATTACGTGTCACCATGCCCAGCTAATTTTTGTATTTTTAGTAGAGACGTTTTAGCCACATTGCTCAGGCTGGTCTTGAACTCCTGACCTCAAGTGATCTGCCCACCTGAGGCTCCCAAAGTGCTGGGATTATAAGTGTGAGCCACTGTACCTTGCTCCTGCCTCATTACTATCTCACATCATTCAGGCCTCAGCTCAAGGGTCACTGCTTTACAGAGGCCTTCCCTGACCATCTTATCTAAAACAGCAAAACTGTCAGTCTCTTCCTTATTCTGCTTTAGTTTTCTTCATTGCACATAATCAGCCCCTGACAGTATGTCATGTTAATTATCTCTTACCTCCTCCTTTAAAGTGTAAGTTTAATGAGCAGAGGCACCTTGTCTGTCTTGTTCAATAAAGCACATTATAGGCATTCTTAAATGCTTAATGAATGAATAACTGATTACATATAAAGAGTAAGTGGGGCCGGCCCGGTGTCTCACGCCTGTAATCCCAGCACCTTGGGAGGCTGAGGCTGGCAGATCACTTGAGGTCAGGAGTTCTACAATAGCTTGGCCAACAGGGTGAAACCCCGTCTTACTGAAAATACAAAAGTTAGCTGTGTTTGTGGCATGTGCCTGTAGTCGCAGCTGCTCGGGAGGCTGAGGCAGGAGAATCGCTTGAACCTGGGAGATGGAGGTTGCAGTGAGCCGAGATTGTGCCACTGCACTCCAGCCTGAGCAACAGAGGGAGACTCAGTCTCAAAACAATTAGCTGGGCATAGCGGTGTGCACCTGTAATTTCAGCTACTGGGCAGGCTGAGGCAGGAGAATCCGTTGAACCCAGGAGGCAGAGGTTGCAATGAGCTGAGTTCACACCACTACACTTCAGCCTGGGCAACAGAGCGATACTCCAACTAAAAAAAAAAAAAAAAATGGCAACCAAAAACGCACAAAGCAACAACAAAAATAAAACCAATCAACAAAAGACAAAACAAACAAATGGAGTGACAAAAGCACAGATTGGCATGGAACTACAACTCAGAGGGGGAGTGAGCTTGACCAAGCAGCTCAAGAGACCCTCAACTAGGGTTTTTATTAAGCTAAAAGAATTTGGGGAGAGATCCAAGATGGCCGACTACTAGCAGCTGAGGATTGTAGCTCCCAGAGAAAGCACACAGAACGAGAGGACGCCACATTTTCAGAAAAATTTTTTTTGCTTATGGACTAGGATTCCCAGCAGAGGAGCCCCACGAGTCACCAGTGCGACGCCTGTGGCCAGCATGGCGGTTTTGCTGGCACTTCGGCGCGGCGGTTCTCAGTGCAGAGTAAACAGGACTAGCTCCCCTTTTGATTGATGTTTGGATCTCCGGGAAGGTGAGTCGCCCATTTCAAGAGCCCATTTCAAAAGCCAGACCGGAGATCCCTCAAGCAGAAAAGCACCACGAATCTTAATGCCGCAATTTTAGCTGGCGCAGTGGGTTGCTCAGATTTCGGCGTTGGGAGTCAACAAGTTGGACGTCCACTCAGAGACCTAAATTGAAAGTAGGCAATTACAAAGATGACAAGTGGATAAATTATAATGATGGGAAGGAACCAGTGTAGAAAAGCTGAGAATACCCAGAAGCAGAATGCTTCTCCTTCTACAGGGGATCACAGTTCTTCACCATCAAGGGAACAAGGCCTGATGGAGAACAAGTGCGTTCCAATAACAGAAATGGGCTTCAGATGGTGTATGATAAGGAACTTTTTTGAGTTAAAAGAACATGTTCTAGTCCAATGCAAAGAAACTAAGAACCTTGAAAAAAGGTTTGACGAAATCCTAATGAGAATAGACAATTTAAAAAACGAATATAAGGGAATTATTGGAACTGAAGAACACAATAAGAGAACGTCACGAAGTATGCACAGGTTTTAACAGTCGAATTGATCAAGCAGAAGAAAGGATATCAGAGGTCAAAGACCTACTTAATGAAATGAAACGAGAAGACAAGATTCGAGAACAAAGAGTAAAAAGGAATGAGCAAAGTCTCCAGGAAATATGAGACTATGTGAAAAGACCTAATTTACGATTGATCAGTGTACTTGAATGTCATGAAGAGAATGAATCTAAGTTGGAAAATATTTTTCAGGATATTATTCAGGAAAACTTTCCTAACCTAGTAAGGCAGGATAATACTCAACTCCAGGTAATCCAGAGAACACCACAAAGATATTCCTCAAGTAGACCGACTCCAAGACATATAATTGCTAGATTTACTAGGGTTGAAATAAAGGAGATAATTTTAAGGGCAGCTAGAGAGAAAGGTCAGATTACCTATAAAGGGAAACCTATCAGACTCACAGCAGACCTCTCAGCAGAAACCCTACAATCTAGAAGAGAATGGGGGGTCAATATTCAATATCCTTAAAGAAAAGAATTTTCAACCAAGAATCACATATCCTGCCAAACTAAGTTTTAAAAACGTAGGAAAAATAAAATTTTCCATGAACAAGCAAGCACTCAGAGATTTCATCACCACCAGGCCTGCTTTACAAGATCTTCTGAAAGAATCACTACAAACAGAAAGGAACAACCAGTATCAGTTATCTCAAAAATTCACCAGAACGTAAACAGTATCTCCATAATGAAGAATTTACATCAACTAATGGGCAAAAAAGCCAGTTAGCATTAAATTACAATATTGAACTCACAAATATTAATATTAATTCTAAACTTAAATGGATACAATGCCCTAATCAAAGTCACAGACAGGCAAATTGAATAAAAAGTTAAAATCCATTGGTACGTAGTATTCAGGTCCAACTTGCAACAATACACAAAGACTTAAAGTAAACGGATGGAGGAAGATTTACTAATTAAATGGAGAGGGGAAAAAAAAAGGAGTTGTAACTCTTGTCTCCGATAAAATAGACTTTAATAGTAATAAAAACTAAAAGAAACAAAGAAGGACATTACATAATGGTAGAAGGATCAATGTAACAACAGAAGTTAATGATTATAAATACATACGTACCTAATATAGGAGCACCCAGATACATAAGACAAGTTTTTATTGACTTACAAAGAGATTTGGACTCCCGCACAATAATAGTGGGAGATTTTGACATCGCATTGTTAATTTATAATACACCCATTCTGAAAGTGACTATATAACAGAAAGTGAATTACTCTTTAGTATTTACATAGTATCTCACAGACCTAAATGAAATATTGGTTGACTGTTTGTTTGTTATTCCTGTATTCATTTCTGTCTCTGTTGTTAAGTATAATTGACGGCATAAAAGAGGTTTTTGATACCTTTTTAAGATTGCATTCCAGCCTGGGCAATAGAGCAAGAATTCTGTTCTCTCTCCCACTTTTTCTTTCTTTCTCTTATAAAGAAAAAAAGCCCAGTTTCTGAAGGAATTAAAAAAAAAAATAGAATTTGGTTGACATCCCTGGCTTAATTGGAAACTTCTGTCTTATCACTGAAGTGAAGATGTGGCCTCTATGCTGCCTAATCCTGCCCGGAACTGGCTGTACCTGCTGATCTTTTGCTTCTGCCTTAACCTTTGTTAACCATTGGTTACACTCATTTCCTATTCTGCCTCCTTTTTCTTTCCTTTCTTTTTTTTTTTTGAGTTGGAGTCTTACTCTGTTGCCCAGGCTGTAGTGCAGTGGTACGATCTCAGCTCTACTGCAACCTCAGCCTCCAGAGTTCAAGCGATTCTCCTGCCTCAGCCCTCCCAAGTAGCTGTATTTATAGGTGTGTGCCATCACACAGCTAATTTTTGTATTTTTGCCGTGTTGGCCATGGCTGGTCTCGAACTCTTGACCTCAAGTGATCTGTCCCGCCTTGGCCTCCCAAAGTGCTGGGATTACAGGGGTGAGCCACCATGCCCAGCTAATTTTTATATTTTTAGTAGAGACCAGATTTCACCATGTTGATCAAGCTGGTCTTGAACTCCTGACCTCAGTGATCTGCCTGCCTCAGGCTCCCAAAGTGCTGGGATTACAGGTGTAAGCCACTATGCCCAGCTGGAAATCTGGATTTTTTAAAAGTGTTGAGATCGTCAGTTCTCAGACCTCAAAGTAAACAAATCACTTTTTTAGTTTCAGAGCACACACCAGTTTCTGGATTACAGGTCTTTAAAATTTTTTCAATATTTTTTGAGATGGAGTTTTGTTCTTATTGCCCAGGCTGGAGTGAAATATTGCGATTTCGGCTCACCGCAACCTCCGCCTCCCAGGTTCAGGTGATTCTCCTGCTTTAGCCTCGTGATTATAGGCATGTGCACCACGCCCAGATAATTTTTGTATTTTTAGTAAAGACAGGGTTTCTCCATGTTGGTCAGGCTGGTGTCAAACTCCCGACCTCAGGTGATTTCACCCACTTTGGCCTCCCACAGTCCTGTATTACAGGCGTGAGCTACTGCACCGGCTTAAAAAAAAAAATTTATATTAACTTCCCTTTGAGTCATCCATACAGGTCCACTTATTGTCACAGATACCTTATTAGGTCAGTAAATAGGTTCTGTGTTTTCATTCAGGTTTGGTAATGGAGTCAGTTGTAGTGTGGGGTTTGCCTACTCTCACTTTTTTGTTCAAGATGAAGTCTTGCTCTGTCACCCAGGCTGGAGTGCAGTGGCATGATCTCGGCTCACTGCAACCTCTGTCTCCCAGGTTCCAATGATTCTTCTGCCTCAGCCTCCCAAGTAGCTGGGATTACAGGCCCCTGCCACCACACCTGGCTAACTTTTGTATTTTTTAGTAGAGATAGGGTTTCACCATGTTGGCTAAGCTGGTCTTGAACTCCTGACCTCAGGTGATCTGCCTGCCTCAGCCTCCCAAACTGCTGGGATTACATGCATGAGCCACCAAGCCAGGCGACTCTCACTTTTTAAGTGCCCAAGGTGAAACCAGAACAGAGTATTTTATTTTAGTATTGTAAAAAAATACGCTTGTCATTGCTTAAAAGGAAATGTACTATGGTATGCTGCAAATTTCTTTTAAAGTGCAGGGACAAAATGAATTGTTTCAAAACTAGAGTAACACCCACAGCACCTCCAGCAGAATCCAGGCTACAGATTCCAGTTAACCTGGATAGTTGTGTGGATGGCTGGGTGGTATTGGGCAGAGCTCTGGTTTCTTGGAAATTCCACATCTGCCCACTAGAGGATGGAGGCACACAGAAAAAACCCACACAGACCCAATCAAGCAAGACTTAGATGGGTGGATGCTTTTGGAAGTTACCTAAAATAAAAATTATTTTATTTATTTATTTATTTGAGATAGAGTCTCACTCTGTTGCCCAGGCTGGAGTGCAGTGGCACAATCTCAGCTTGCTGCAACCTCTGCCTCCCATGTTCAAGCGATTCTTGTGCCTCAGTCTCCTGAATAGCTATTACAGGTGTACGACACACCTGGCTTATTTTTGTATTTTTAGTACAGGTGGGGTTTCACTGTGTTGGCCAGGCTGGTCTTGAACTCCTGACCTCAAGTGATCCACCCACTTCAGCCTCCCAAAGTGCTGGGATTACAGGCATGAGCCACTGTGCCTGGCCACAGTCAATTTCTAATACCTTGCCAAACAAGAATTGTGGACCTTCTGGAAAAACGGACCCATATCAAATGGGCCAGAGGGACTCCTGCCAGAACCAGTTCCCAACCAGCTTTTGAAGCGGCTGTCACAAACTAAACACAAAATCAGGTGGGGCAAAGGTGATTACTGGACATGTACCAAGCTCTGGCCATGAACTTTGCCAACAGTGGCTCATTTAAACCGCACAGAAATCCCTGGGAGTTTACCTACATAAGT
>PVKP010019981.1:0-41480 GCA_004027715.1 Plecturocebus donacophilus | reverse complement strand
GTTCTCAGCCTTTTTGCACTGGTTTCTTCCCATTTTTGTGGATTTATCCACCTGTCGTCTTTGTAATTGCCGACTTTCAGATTGGGTCTCTGAGTGGACGTCCGGCTTGTTGGTGATGAAGTTTTTTCTGTTTCTTAGTTTTCCTTCAGGGGGCGCTCCTTCCCCACAGAGCTGGGCCTTCCCGGGTTCAGCTGTGCTTGTTCTCAGCCTCAGCGCTTCCGATTGCTGTTCTCCTTGTGGGGATTGGACCAGCCGAGCCCGACTAAGAGGGCATCCAGTCCCATACAATCCGCACCGAGAAGTGCCGCGCCGGCCAAAAGAGTCGCGCTGGCGACCCGGGTGGCTCCTTCGCCGGGAATCTCCCAGTTTGTGGGCATCAAAAATCTGTCTGCAATTGCAGCATCCACTCGCTCTCTGCTCTTTCACTGGGAGCTACAATCCTGAGCTGCTGCTACGTGGCCATCTTGGATCTCTCCATGTTAACAATTTATACTGAATATTTGATTCTCTTTTAGTTTGTTTTAAACTGTTCATTATGTGGCCTGTTTTCCTATATACTGACAATTTCCAACCTAAAAGCCTTGGTGAGGGAGTCTACTTTCTTATATAGAAACTTAAATGCCAAGAATTTATGAAGCTTTTCTTGCCTCTCTTGCAATTAGGCTTGGAAACCAAGTGGCATGTGACCTATACTTTGAATTGAGATAGTGTTGCAAAGAAATATACGCAGAAGTGAATCTCTCTTGCAGAAGGAAAAGACAGCCATAGCAGTGACAACCACCTTCCAGGGCCAGCAAAAGCTGGAGTCCCAGCAGTTTCAGAATTGTTAGTGGTGCTTCCTGTGGCTTTGAATGTGTTTCAGCAATGGCAACAGTGGCAAGAAAAGTGGCATGATCATAAAGTATCGTTTTGGTTGCTGCTCTAGCTGTGTGACTGCTAAGCCTGATTCTCTAATACCATTGGAATAATTTCAAAACATGCTCTCTTTTGAATCAGCCAGTGTTAGTTTTTGTTGCTTTCAATGAAGATTCACTGAAAATGAATTCATATAAAATTGGGACCGGAAATATCTGCAAACAACAAGCCTAAGGAAAAATTATATTGGAGGGTTGAGAAGTGTAGGATTTGTTAACTGGCTTGGAGGAAGAAAAAAATCTAGTTTTAAAAGAAGGAACTTTGGTAGTCAACGTCAGGTACCCAAGGCACTAATTAAATTATCCCCTGTGGTCATCTACTATGAAATAACCATTCAAAGAAAGGCTGTGAGAGACCCAGTGGCTGTTACAGTATAGTATGAAGGGCAATTCAATTAGTATGAAAGACTTTTTTTTCTGAATATATGGACATCCTAAAAAAAGAGAATGCTTTTCTTAAATTCCAAAATTCTAAGATTAAGGCACAGACTGTAAGGGAATTTCTATGCCCATACTGATAGAAAAAAGAATAACACCTTTTGCTACACAGAGCTCAGATACTGAAAACAAAATATAAGCTTTAGCTTATATATTACTGAATTGTGTTGAGTGAATTCATCATTCATACTTTTGTTAGAGCATGCAAAACACTGTCCAGATACAAAGATAAATTAAATAGGTCTTGCTTTTTAGTACAGAGAGGCACAAACAATCATAGTTGTTTAATCACCCAGATGAACCCATCTGTTTTCATTAGGATTATATTTGCCCGCAACCACAAATCCAACAAGTGTAGTTTGTACCTATACCAAGAAGTCCCGAGGTAAGCGGTGGTCAATGCATTCAAAGCTCTGTGGTGTCAGAGCCTATGGCTCTGTGTTTCACTTTGATGTTCCCTTATGTCAAAGGATGGCCACTGCAATTCTTACCTCTTCATTTATGTTCAAGGTAGGGTCATGTTAAGAAAAATGGGGCTAAATCTGCTGTGTATTTCCTCTTTTATCAAGCTAGTAAACATTTTCTAAGAAATACCATCAATCTTACACACTTCTGCTAAGGTACCGTAGTTAGGACTGAGTCATGTGTGTGTCCACCCAGACAATAACAAAGTAGAGAAAATAACAGGGAAGGTTTGTCAAGATGTACTCCATTGGATTAGACACATTGCTCTCTGAATTAAAGTGAGAGTGTTAGCAAGAATGAGGTAATGAATGAATATTAAGTTGTCAACTAATAAAGTATGCCACATTATCCTGTATTTATTTTGCCAGATTCTGAGTGTATGATTGGAATATATATTTTTAGTAACTTGCAGCATGTCCATTTATTCATCTAAGCCGTGGAATAGAGGCCACTATGTTAGAAAGGACCAAACATAATCTGTGGTGCTTTCCTTTCCCAGCAAGATAATAAATTGAAATCAAAACCCTATCCCTGGAGAAAATATCATTACCAAAGACTTGAAAGAAACCCAAGATACAATAATTTGCCCTTTTCTTTGGAAAGGATCTATTGGCATTCCTAAGACCACTGATATCCCCCACTTCTACCAAATTTCACTGATGTGGTAGACCCCTGATTTTTTGTGGAATATATATATTCTCTCTTCTGGAGCTGGTTTGTCTCACCAAGGTTTCCAATGTGATTGTCTCTTATTGCTTTTCAGGCTTCTTTAGCATAATGTCATTGATGTATACGTAAACATTACTCAGTTCTATGCAGTGTACTAGGGCTCCACGTCCCTTCACACTACATTATAAGAGTGTGAGAGTTAACAGAGATGAAGGACAAGAGTTTAAGTGTATATGTCAGTAGTCACATCAGTGTGTTTACCTTTGCTTTAGGTTTGAGAGCCTGATGAACCAGTCACCCGAGTGTGTGTGTGTGTGTGTGTGTGTGTGATTATGTGTGTGTTTGTAAAGACAACTCTAATATAGTTACTGATTTATATCTATCCATTCTTTCATAAGTTATTTAGGTTTTGAATTACCATTCCTAAAGGAAAAACGTATTGTATTTTTAATTAGATTGGTTATTAGGCCAGCCCATATAGGCCAACTTAGTGTTATTAGACTATGACGTACATACAGTGTGATTGCACTAATGAGGATTTTAGGTGCTATGAAAAGGAAACCATGAAATGCAGTGGAAGAAAAAAAAGGAGGCATCTTTCTATCTTTAAGTCTTTGAAAAAAAATTAAAAGAACCAAAACTGTTTCTATTCTACTTCCTAGTTATTGATGTGTGGCACTATCCAACTTTACTGTAAGATACAAAGGTATACAAATTCCAAAATTATTATATTAGCAAATACAGCACTATAAATATTAGTGCCAATTAATTTTTAAAAGTCAATAAATTGACTTCAATAAATGTGAAGATGCTTTACGTTTGAGTTGATAAAGCGCTATGTTGGTAGGCTGGCTCTGCCTATAGGTCTGCCCCCAAGATTGGTTCACCAGACCACTTCTGCTTTCTATAGCTTCTTCTTTTCTCCAATTCTAAATACATAGGTAATTCTGAAACTTTATCTTCTGGAGATTCCTTTGGTGGCACAACTTGGCTTCTAAGAATTGGGAGAGTGGGTAAAGGTAGATGGCTAACATTTTGGGATTATCTGTACATTGGGTTTTAGTGAAACTGAGGCCTGTTTAAAAAAAAAACATTATCTTCATTATTAAGCAGATATTGTCATTAGAAAGTACTAGTAGTTTTATTCAGGGGCTACTGATACCCTAGGAACTACAAGAAAGCATACTGGGGACCTCTGCAAGGCAAACAGGGAAAAGAGAAGAAAGCTGTTCAGTGAGTAGGGCTTCAGCTCTCTTCTTTGCTTAAAGACTTTTGCAGAGCACTAAATGATATTTAATGCCCATCCCAACTCTGAAATTCAGTAGCTTGATATTTACAAACTCACCACTTATAAAATTTTAATTTTTTGAAATGTGTATGATATTTTGAGAGTATTAAAAATATTTAATGAATTTGAGAGAAATTAAATAAAATGTATTTTAAAGTTTGATTATTTTTACTTATAATTAAAATCAATAATAGATAAGTACACTGAATTTTAGAACAAAATAAGAGTGTTTTTTTTCTTCCAAGACTTGATAGATTAAAGCAGCATTAAATCCCTATTCCACCATTTCCTAGCAACATGAACTGGAAAATTGTCTTGAACTTTTTATTCTTTAATTTCCTCATCTGTAAAATGAGGACAAAAATGGTATCTATTTAGTGGCAGTGAAAAAAAATCATAAGACATTTAAAAGCTTTAGGAGAGTGGCTGAAAGCTAGCAAACACTCAATATAAATTATAATTTTTATTATTGCTTATAGTGAAATTATCAACTTGATATGGCTTGACCACTGAAAATTAAAATGACTAATTTATGTAATTACAAAAAAAATTGGACATCTAGAATAGTTTGAAGGAGAAACGCAAAAAGGAAAACAGATGGGCAATATCCAGTAAGAAAATTTTGCTTGGTATTGCCCATCTGCTTCTCTCTGCCTGCATGCTTTGCAGTAATATAAATTTTCAAAGAGCCAAGTAATATAATTCTCAATCTAGTTTAATTTGTGTTTGCACTTCATTGGCTACTGGCAAGGGAATGGTTAGATTCAGATTTGATGATAATGCCACATAGTCCTCATGTTTATCCCATGAGAGGCAAAGCTGTACAAAAGATTAAAATTAGTAGGAGGCAATTATTCTCCTTATTAATCAATTCTAGACACATTTGGCAGCTTTTCTCTTGCAACAGAAGTACTATTCAAATAAAGGTGGTAGAGACTCCTTTCAAAAATGCTATTTTAATTGAAAGCGTCAAGCTCTCTTTAGTAGACCATAACCTTCTTTACCTAAGAATGTGTTAAGATTAGTATTTTTCATTTGAAAATTACACAGTTTTCTAAAAGCACAATCATTATTCATTCTCTTATTACCTTAAAGGATGCTTCTTCACAGGGAAAATAAATAGGAGCTTATTTGATTCAGGAATTACTAAATAATGCACTTTCCTCCTAATGAAAAAAATTGGTATTGTTTTGATTTCTTTTAATAAGTGGCCATTCATGCAGATCCAGGTTAGAAACTGGATGACAGTTTTCATAAAGGCAAGACTGAAATAAAGCTTCTGTGTTTAGTAAGCGATTACCAGTTTTTGCAGAAATAAAGGTAGAGATTAAGTCTATGGATTACCAGGCCACATGATCGTTTTCCTGTTTTAAGAAGTCGATTCAAACAGGCACTTGGGAATGAAAAATAAAAATCAGTAATTTTTGGTTTACTTGTAATCCAGAAGGGGAAAGTGTACTGAAGCCTTTTCCTCTGCTTTCTCTGGGATAATTCTTAGTAGGGATAGGAATGTACGGACAGGAAGGTAAGGATAGGAATGCTCTACTGCAATCAAAGACCCCAACATCTCAAGGTCTAATAGCAGCAAATATTTACACTACATGTCACTTAAAACAGCATGGGACCCAGGTACTGCCTTCTTCGGACTATTGCTAGTATCCGTGATAGAGCAGGGAAAAGAATGCTGAAGTACACAAAAGTGCCAAATACCATGTTTCTTATTTCACTGGCCAAAACAAGTCACTTGGCAAGTGAGGGTTTGAATCAGGGAATTGTAATGTCCACACTGGTAGGGTCAATGAATTACCTCTTTGAGCAAATACAACTAAAAGAGGCCTTGTCAAATCCCTTCCAGACCTGCATCTGAAAAGTAGGAGGAGAGAAAAATTCTAGTTGTGTTAGGTTGATCATTTTTCTAGTGTGGGAAGAGAGAAAAGATCCAATAAGAAGTAAAAAACTTAAAATTGATCTTTATCCTGAGTAGTACCTCTAGCCATCTCCAAATTACTCTGGTTAAGAGTGTTTTGAGATTATATGTCCTGACATGAACAGGGTGCTTCAATTTGTTAAGGGCAATTTACTCACTAACTTAAAATTAAGAGTCTGTCAAATCATTTTCTTTCTAAATACCTCTTTTGATATAAGTGTTCTTTTAGTTGAAAATTTTTGTAACACTATGCTAGTTACAATGAATCCACAAGTACTTCATAATTCGTTTTATATTTCTTGTCATAATTTTTGCCTCTGTAGATAATGGATATATTTTGATTCTAATTGAATTATAGTATGATGTAAGGTAAAATAGGTTGGTAGGACATTTGGCTTCTAAAGAATATTATTTGACACTTAAGATATAAATTTCAATCCTATTTTTCTCCTTCAGAGGAGTGTTGATTCAGGAAACCATTCTATATTCTTAAACCTCTAAGTCAGGGTTAATGATGTATTTTATGTTTCATACAAGGTTTTTATCTACTGCAGAAGTTTTATAAAACCATCCTAAAGAAAAGAATTTATTGTACAATGGTAAAAGCTGTTCTATGGTATGTGTTATCAATTACATTCATAACTAGGAGTTCATTAATTATTTTTTGAAATGTTTTTGTCTCTTTATGGCAACCTTCTCCTAATTACAAATTAAAATCCTCACTGTCTTTTCTGGTACACTTCTGCATTTCTCAGTTTCCTGTCTTTTCTCCATGAGAAGAGGAGATAATTATCTGGTTGATAAACTGGGGCATAGGAATTGGGCATGAAATGCTGTGGCTTTGCTATTTCTGGTATTTGCCTGTTCAGGTCCTCTGCTCCATAAATAAGTTTTCTTTGGGTGGGGCTCTGTGGAGTGATGAGGGTGATGCTTGTAGTTTCCTGGAATTGACTGCTAGTTGGTGAGAGTGCCCCACTCTGGGATTTGGTATTGAAAAGCTCTCCTGCTTATACAACAATACTATGGTATTTTTCAACAATAAGATGGAATATACTGATTTTTGATTTCTTCTCTGCCTGACTTCTTGTCTATCTTTTAGCAGATACTGAACTCAGGCAAAGGGAAAATTCCTCAAATCCTAAACATTTATCCCTCCCCTAACCAGCCCCATCCTACATTCACTGCTACAGATTAGTCCACCAAATTTCCCTGTTACTCTTCACTTATTGAACTTGAATTGCTAGAGGCGGGTCTGGAAATATATATTTTCAGAAAACTGCATATATGTTTTGATATGCTCACTGGTTAATGAAGATGTTGGCATATCAATTATATGTGTTGCATATTTTTTTAAGTTTGTGTTTATCTTTTCATATTGCTTATGATTTTTGACATAAAGGTTTGAAATTTACTAATAAAGCTATTCATCTTTATATTTTTCCATTTCTATCTTTCCCTATTCTGAGAACTGAGTATTTTCCTGTAGATTTTTAGGGTTTGAATTAAAATAGGTTATTTAAAAATCATTACATGACTGCATGGATATTGTTTAAAAAGCCCTAAATTGCATAGAAACATATTTATTAAAACACAAAAATTGCTCATTAATAACACTTCCAGCCTTATATGCAACCATCAGAAAAATCTGGTACATGTAGATATAGCTTTGTATTTCTAATTTTAATGTTAACATATATATTCTTAGTAACTTAAAAATGTTTTTAATTTTGTTGCTACATAGTGGGTGCATGTATTTATGAGGTACATGAGATGTTTTGGTACAGTCATGCAATGAATAATAATCACATCATGGAAAATTGGGTATCAATTTCCTCAAGCATTTATCCTTTGTGTTACAAACAATTCAATTATATTATTTTAGTTATTTTAAAATGTACAGTTAAATTTTTATTGACCAAAGTCAAACTATTTTTTGTATACATCAACCATCTCCATCTCCCCATGCCTCTTCACCCCCTACTACCCTTCCAAGCCTCTGGTAATTGTCCTTCTATTTTCTACCTCCATGACTTTAATTGTTTTGATTTTTAGGCCCCGTAAGTGAGAACATGCAAAGTTTGTCTTTCCATGCCTGGCTTATTTCACTTAACATAATGACCTCCAGTTCCATCCATATTGTTGCAAATGACAGGATCTCATTCTTTATACAGATGGATAGTACTCCATTGTGTATCTGGACCACATTTTCTTCGTCCACTCATCTGTTATCCACACTTTGATTGATTCTAAATTTTGCCTACTGCAAACTATCCTTGCATGCCTGGGATAAATCCCACTTGGTCATGATGAATGATTATTTTAATGTATTGCTGAATTTGGTTTGCTAGTATTTTGTTGAGGATTTTTACATCAATATTAATCAGGGTTGTTAGCCTGTAGTTTCCTTTCTTTGCGGTCTCTGTGTCTGGTTTTGATATTAGGGTAATACTGGCCATGTAAGAATGAGTTTGGAAGTATTCCTTCTTCTATTTTTCAGAACAGTTTCAATATGATTGATATTAGTTCTTTTTTAAGTATTTGGTAGAAACAGCAGTGAAACCATCAGGTTCCAGGCTTTTCTTTTTTGGAGAACTTTTTAAATGGCTTTATTCTTGTTAACTTACTATTGGTCTATTGAGGTTTTGGATTTCATTATGGTTCAATTATGATAGGTTACGTGTGTCTAGGAATTTATCCATTTCTAGATTTTCCAATTTATTGGCATGTATTTGCTCATAGTATCCACTAATGATCCTTTGGATTTCTGCAGTATCAGTTGTAATGTGTCCTTTTTCATTTCTGATTTTTTTTTATTTGGGTCTTCTCATTTTTCTTAGATAATCTAGCTAAAGGTTTGTCAATATTATTTATCTTTTCAAAAAACCAACTTTTTATTTACTGACCTTTTGCATTGTTTTCATTTCAAATTCATTTATTTCTACTCTTATTTTATTGTTTCTTTTCTTTTATTAATTTTTATTCGGTTTACTCTTACTTTTCTAGTTCTTTAAGATTCATCATTAGGTAATTTCTTTGAAGTTTTTCTTCTTTTTTGATGTAGGCATTTATAGATATAAATTTTCCTCTTAGTACTGCTTTCACTATAACCCATAGGTTTTGGTATGTTATATTACCATTATCATTTATTTTAAGAAATAATTTATTCTTAATTCCTTTATTGACCCACTGGTCATTCAGGAGCATATTGTTTAATTGTCATGTATTTATATAGTTTATAAAATTCCTCCTGTTATTTATTTATAGTTTTACTTCATTGAGGTCAGAGGAAATGCTTGATATTATTTCATGGTTTTGAATCTTTTAAGACTTATTTTTTGACTTAACTTATGGTCTGTCCTTAAGAATGATTCATGTGCTGAAGAGAAAAAATGTGTATTATGCATCCTTTGGATGATATATATCAGATCAATTTGTTCTGTAATACAGATTAAATCCAATGTTTCTTTGTTGATTTTCTTTCTTAGGAGATCTGTCCAATGCTTAAAGTGGGGTGTTAAGGTCTCCAGCTATTATTGTATTGGGATCTACATTTTCTCTCTTTAGTGCCAATAATCTTTGCTTTATATATCTGATTGCTCCAGAGTTGGGTGCATGTATATTTAAAATTGTTATATCTTCTTCCTCAATTGATCCTTTTATAATTATATAACGACCTTTTTGTCTCTTCTTACATTTTTTGTCTTGATATCTACTTTTGTCTCATATAAGTATAGCTATTCCTGCTCTTTTTTGGTTTCTATTGGCATGGAATATCTTTCCTTTATTTTCAGTCTATGTGCCTCTTTATAGGTGAAGTGTGTTTCTTTTAGGCAACAGATCATTAGATCTTTTTAAAAATCCTTTCCACACTCTATGTCTTTTGGTTGGAGTGTTTAGTCCACTTATATTCAATATTGTTATTGATAAATAGGGTCTTACACCTGCCATTTTGTTTTTTGTTTTCTGGTTGTTTTGCAGGATTCTCTGCTTTCTTTCTTTCCTTCCTAACTTTTTTTAAGTGAAGGCGATTTTCTCTGGTGGTATATTTTAATCCCCTCTTTTTATTTTGTGTGTATCCTTTGGAAGTTTTTCAGTTTGAGGTTACCATGAGACTTGCAAATATTATCTTATAACCCATTATTTTAAACTGATGACAATTTAACTCTGATTGCATAAACACACATGCAAAATGAAAACAAACAAAAACTCTACACTTTAACTTTGTCCCTCCATTATTTAGCTTTTTGTTCTTTCTCTTTATGTCTTTTTATACTATGTTTTGAAAAGTTGTTCTATTTTGGATTATTTCATAATTTAGTTTTTCTACTTAAGTCAGGAAAAATTTACACATCACAATTGCAGTGTTATACTATTCTGTGTTCTTACTATTACCAGTGAGTTTTGTACCATCTGATATTTTCATTGCTTATTCAGATTCTTTTCTTTCAGATTGAAGAATTCCTTTTTAACGTTTCTTATAGGACAGGTCTGGTGTTGATAAAATCCCTCAGTGTTTGTTTGTCTGGGAATGTCTTTATTTCTCCTTCATGCTTAAAGGATATTTTCACTGGATATACTCCTCCAGGATACAAAGTTTTCTCTCACAGCACTTTAAATATATCCTGCCACTTTCTCCTGGCCTACAAGGTTTCCAATGAAAAGTCTGCTGCCAGATGTATTGGAGCTGCATTTTATGTTATTTGTTTATTTTCTCTTGCTGCTTTTAGAATCCTAACTTTATTTTTGACATTTAGGAGTCTGATTATTAAATGCCTTGAGGTAGCCTTTGGGTTAAATCTGCATGGTGTTCTATAACCTTCTTGTACTTAAATGTTGATATTTTTCTCCAGGTTTGGAAAGTTCTCTGATATTATCTCTTGGAATAAACTTGTACCCGTATCTCTTTCTTTACTTCTTTAAGGCCAATAACTCTTAGATTTGCCATTGTGAGGCTATTTTCTAGATCTTATAGGCATGGTTCATTGTTTTTAATCCTTTTTTTGGTCCCCTCTGACTGCGTTTTCAAATAGCCTCTCTTCAAGTTCACTAACTGATATAGTTTGGATATGTGTCCCTGCCCAAGTCTCATAATGAATTGTAGTCCCCACTATTGAAGGTGAAGC
The DNA here is from genome assembly GCA_004027715.1 of Plecturocebus donacophilus. Classification (NCBI taxonomy): domain Eukaryota; kingdom Metazoa; phylum Chordata; class Mammalia; order Primates; family Pitheciidae; genus Plecturocebus; species Plecturocebus donacophilus. Next base: position 30,656 of record PVKP010019981.1, on the reverse strand, counting down.
CTGGTGGGAGGTAATTGGATCATGGGGTCGATTTCTCAGGAATGGCTTAGTATCACCCACTTGAGGTGTCTTCATGGTAGTGAGTTACTTCTCATGAAATCTGACTATTTAAAACCATATGGCACTTCACTTTCTCTCTCTTGCTCCTGCTTTTAGCATGTGATATGCTTGCTTTCACCTTCTGCCATGATTGGAAGCTTCCTAAAGCTTCCCTAGAAGATGAGAATAAGTTGGTACTATACTTCCTGTAAAGCCTGTAAAGCCTCTTTTCTTATAAATTATATCAGATTTTGTATAGTAATACAGGAATGGTTTAATACACTAGTTATTTCTTCTGCTTGATCAATTCTGCTAGTAAGAGACTGAGGCATTCTTCAGCATGTCAACTGCATTTTTAACTCTAGAGTTTCTGCTTGATTCTTTCTAATTATTTCAATCTCTTTGTTAAATTTATCTGATAGAAATCTGAATTCCTTCTCTGTATTATCTTGAATTTCTTTGAGTTTCCTCAAAATAGCTATTTTCAATTCTCTGTGTATATATCTCTCAGGATCAGTCCCTGGTCTCTTATTTAGTTCATTTGGTGAGGTCATGTTTTTCTGGCTGATCTTGTAGATGCTTGTAGATGTTCTTCACTGTCTGAGCATTAAAGAGTTAGATATTGATTGTAGTCTTCACAGTCTGGGCTGTTTGTGCTTGCTCTTCTTAGGAAGATTTTCCATGTTTTTGAAGGGATTTGGACCTAAAGCCCAATAACACAGTGGTTTTTGCAGACTTCTAGAGGTCTCAGTGGTCTTGCATAAGATCTAGAAGAATTATATGGTATACCAGGTGAGACTTTTGTTTTTTTTCCCCTACTTTCTCCTAAACATAAGGAATTTTTCTCTCTGTGCTGAGCCACCTGGAACTGCAGGTGTGGTGATACAAGCACCCCTGTGGCCACTAATACTGGGACTTCACAGGTTGTGACCTGAAGCACAACACTGGGCCTTATCCATGGCCTTTCTCTTCAGGGTGTCCAGTTCCCCAGGTCCTGAGCATGTCTAGAGATGCTATCAGGGAGCCAGGGATTGGAGTCAAAATCTTTGCAATTTACCTAATGTTCTATTCTACTGCGGCCAGGCTGGCACTCAAGCCATAATATGAAGTCCTTCCCACCCTCCCCTTCCCTTTCCACAGGCAGAGGAGCCTCTCCCTGTGGCCACAACCACCATTTGTCCATGGGTTGGGGGGCTTCTGTTAGGCCACCACCAATATTCACTTAAAGCCCAAAGGCCCTTCTGTCAGCTTCAGGTGAATAATACCAGGCCTGAGACTAACCCTTTGGGGAGTTGGATTTTTTCTGGCTCAGGACAGGACCAGAAATACTGTCCAAGAGCCTAGGCCTAGACTTGGGAACCCCAAGAGCCTGCTTGTTGTTCTACCCTACTGTGGCAGAACTGGTAGGTAGAGTGTAAGACAAAGTCCCCTTTAATTTTCTCTCTGCTTTTCTCAAACAGAAGGAGTCTTGTATCATAGCCACCATAGCCGGGAACCCCTGTAACCAGGAGTTCTGAGATCCCATGGCCCATGACATTCCCTTCTGGCACCAAATGGAATCCTATTTCTTGAAGGTTATATCTAGAAATGCAGTCTGGGAGCTAGGGGTGGGACTAGAAGTCTCATTACTCTGCCCAGTGCCGTATCATGCTATGGCTAAACTGATATCTAAAATGCAAGATGAAGTCCTCTTTACTCTTTGCTCTCTTTTCCTTAAGTAGAAGGAAGGAATCACTTTTATTGCTGCAAGCTGCACTGCCTGAGGTTGGAGGAGGGATGGCGCCAGCCCTCCTTTAGCTGTGCCAGCTAGGGTCTTTCTAGGTCATGTGCCACCCTACTTCACTGGCTCTATGCCCAGCCCAACACTAGGAGTTGCCTAGTTGTCTTTGTGTCCTGGATTGCTTTTCAAGTTTACCTAGAACCACAGAGCACTTGGTCCTGTGGTGGAGAGGTTTGCCAAGGTGTTCCAAGGAACTCAACTTCTGATGGCTGGAATGGACCATTCCCCTCTGGCTGGTGCTGGTTCAAATGCTCTCTCCATGTATAGGTACTGGCTGAGCCCAGTATGGCTTTATTTTCTACTGTGACAGAGCAGTATTGAGTTCAATATAAAGTCTCCCAGTTGCTGTGCTCTCTCACCCTAAAGAACACAAATTCTCTCTCTGTGTGGCATTGTTTCTGCAGGGAGAGATGGGGAGGGGTGGTGTGGGTGATCCAAGACTGTCTCTTCCGCCTTCCTCAATGCCTCGTTACATGATACGAAGTTAAAACCAGGTACTGTGATTGCTCACCTGATTTTTGGTTCTTGTGATGGTGCTTTTCTGTGTCTAGATAGTTGTTAAAATTCGCTGTTCCAGTGGGGGAGACAAATAACACAGGCTTCTATTCTACCATCTTGCCTTAGTAACTTCTTAAAACTAGTATATCTTGGTGAAATTTCCATGACTATGGAACTACTACTAAAAGAACTACCTTCTTTTGATAATGGTGTAGTATTCTATAGAAAGGAAAGACTGTAATTTTTAATATTCCCCAAATGATGGACTCGAGGTTTTCAAATATTTACTGTTGCAGACACTCCTTTTGCAAGTACAAGCTTTTTTCTTTGAGCTCTTAAAAAGAGAGTCTCATGTTCTTCAAATTAGTGCAATTAAGATGACATGGCATGCAATAGGACTGTGGTAGACCACTCACTACCTGTGTGCCTTTGAAACTAGAGCACCAGTTGGAACATAATGTGGTACCTGGGGAGATAATGTGGGCTGCCCAGGCAAAGGAGCTTTTGTGTTTGGAGGCGCTCACAGTGGATGTTAAAAATACACAAAATCACTAAATGGAAACGCTGAAGAGTAGATGCTGAAAGAATACAGTTGAAGAAGAACTGTGAACTGGGTGGAAGCCCTTAACAGGCAGTGAAACCTTTGTAAGATGAGGGCTACATGAGCTGAGGTCAACTCATCATGGGAAGTCTTGGTGCAGGCGCTGCTTCTTAATGGAGTCCTGATACTACTGCGTCAGCCCAGCTGCAGGCTTTTTCCTATTGCTACTGCAAATTGTATTTCTATTCATGCTTTCTGTACTTCCTTTGCCTTGATGTATCTTTTTAGTAAGTTTTCATCCACTGACCCCCACAATCTACTCCTTGGCTAAGAATCCCCACTTGTACTTCTTGCATTCTTGCCAATCTCTTTCCCCGACTGCAGTAGTCTTGACACATATACAAACAGTCCTCAGTAAAGTGTTCTTATCATTTTAACAAATGTCAGAATAATTTTTTTTTTTAACAAGAATCAACTTGTCAGATTTCATAAATAATTCTAGGGTTTTAATTAGTATTGATCAATTTTGAGAATAATATATGTAATATTTGATTTTTTTCTTCAAGGCACATAGTCTGTATCTATACAGCAGGTTTTGAGCTTTTTTAAAAAATATAGCTGTTACATGAGTATAATTTTATTTTTATAGGTCTAGGTATATGCATATAAATATGCATGTAAAGCTTTAATAATATCAGAAGGATAGACATTATAAACTTACAAAACATTAATTTAATTTATTGTTAATTTAATTTATTGTTAATTTAATTTATTGTAATGTTAATATTGTTTATGACTTTTCAATTTTGAGGTGTTAAACATTTATTTAATTTTTTTACATTTATATTTGGGATTTGAATAATACATTTTTAATTCTTTTTAGTCAATGTTTGCCATCTTCAATCAGAAAGACTATAACAAAATTAAAAATTAAAAATTTATGATTTACTAAGTTAAATACATGTATACGAAATGTAAACAAATAACGTTTCAAATGATATTGAGGGTAGATTTGTAGAATTTATAAAAAGGTACAACATTTCAAAATAGATAGAGGGGAAAGTCTTTTCTTGGCTTTTTATCCTGAAAATGAGAGTAAAAATATAAAATAAATATTTATCTTATGAAAATACAGTATCATTTTAACTGCTCTTATTTATGGCATACTGAAGGAATGAATTGAGAGTGTTTTTCTGTAAATTTTTCTGATAACATTGTGTGAAAATGTGATATAAAATTATTTATTTCATATTTGCAATTTGTAACAAGGTCTTTAAACAGGTCGGTTTTACTTAAGTATGCAAGCTTGGTTTGTTAAGCACTTTGATCTTAAAATCATTCTTTTTTAAAGCATTCATCTTGTTACTATCCTTCTTCATTTTCTCTTCTTTAATTGCTAACTGGATTAATTTGGTCTGGTCTGTGCCTTATGTAGTTGCCAAGGTCATTTTCAATGACTATGTACTGTTATAGTTTTTGCATGATTTTCACTTTCATATTGTAATGGTCTGCTCTGTGCCTTATGCAGTTGCCAAGGTCATTTTCAATGACTTCATGCACTGTTATAGTTTTTGCATGATTTTCATTTTCATATTGTAATTGATTTGTATTGTATTTTTTATTGTACTATTAGAAGTAATTTCTGATAATCAATAAGGGACTGACTAACCAATTATTTAGTGTGACATGCAGGGATATGCTTCACTGAAGTTTGGAAACTAATTTTAATATCAAACTATTAAAATAGATTATTTTAATGTTATAATGACTTAATCATGACTTTATTTTTTTCTATCTAATTTCACAACTGTAGACACTCAGATAACTTTTACTCAGACAATCATCATACTCTTTTATCATGTGAATATTACCCTGTGTTTCTTTAGTTAACTTCTTTTTTTGGGTAAGTTTTATATTACATATCCTTCCATATTAGGGCTTAAAACTATACTTCATATTTTGTATGTGGTATATATGCTTCATAAGTTTATCAACTCCTCTGTTGGTAGAAATTTAGGAGACCTCTCATTTTTCACTAGGATGATGAAAACTGTGCATAGCGTCTTAAAATTATTATTATTGTTATTTTCTTTTTGGAGGGAGCACCCAGATCATAGCTTTTTAAAAAAATTATTATGAGAATATTACTCTAGAATAGACATGAAATGAACTTGCTGGGTTGAGATGGTGGGTATTTTACATTTAAGCATATTTTGTCAGTCTGTACTCCTCAACGTGTTTGAAAATTTTGCATTTCCGTAGACAGTACATGAGCATCCCATATTATGCTTTGTCCAACTCTTGAATATTTCCAACTTCTTGTTTTTTGTTTCCAACCTGATGGATGAAGACTGGCATTCCATTGTTTTAATTTGTGTTTTCTTACTAACTGGCAAGGCTGAGCATCTTTTTGTATGTGTATTGCTCTTCCCGTTTTCTTTTTTGTAAATATTCTCGACATACATTTTGCTCATTTTTTCTGTTGAATTATTTGCCTTCTCTTGTTCATTTCTAAGAATGTTATATATTTTTGAAGTATTAAATTTGTATCTCTATATGTTACACATACTTTCTGCCTGTTGCTTATCTGTTAATTTAATTTATTGTAATGTTAATATTGTTTATGGCTTTTCAATTTTGAGGTGTTAAGAAGGCTTCCCTGTCTTTAACTGTATTTTCTTCTAATGTTTTATAATTTTATTTTTAAAAGTTTTAACATTGATTTAAAACTTAGCTTTAAGTTAAGTTAGTTTCTTAATCTGCTAGAGGTTTGATTTTGTGAAAAATGTAAAGCAAAAAAATCCTGTGGTCTCTATCTTTAAAATATGCTTAGTATCCACCTCTTCTGTCCACCTCAGCTACCCTCTGGTTCTAGACACCATCACAGTTACAGATTTTTGCAATAGCCTGCTAAGTGATCATCTTTTATCAGTACTTGTTGCCTTCAGGCTATTTCAACACAGCAGCCAGAGGTATCTTTTAAAAATGTAAAATAGCAATAGCTGCTGTTTTCAGAGTAAAACCGGTGACTTCAGAATGGCTAACATGATCTGGCCCCATTCCTGCTGACCTGTCTCTTATCACTTTGCCCACCCCTTTCTTCATCCCTCAATGTCTTAAAGTCTGCATTGGCTTTAACTTACACCACCTCAGCTCTATGCACATATCCTACTTTCTACGCAGAGTGCCTAAGGACAGCCTGCTCTGTTCCCACAGGCCTCAAGCAGGGTTGCTGCTGTAACAGCTTCTGCTGCTTTAGACTGATGGGCCTGCTCTTGTTGCTGTTCCTGGTCCCTCTTTAATGTATGAGCACAACCTTTCTTTTGCTTCTTTTTTAGGGTTCCTGTGTTGCCACTAAGTTTCAAGATATGGGTGGCAGCTGTTCACTCTTCATTTTTACTAAGCATCCAAGCATGTTCAACTCAGAAGTGTTGGGGGCTAATTCCTAAATGGTGAATTTTGGCAAAGAGTGAAGGAGTCTGTGGATAAATTATTTTTCCCTTTTCCTCCTTTTGGAGGAAGAGTAGCTTCATGCAACTTCTCTGAAAATGTCTTGCATGACCAAGCAATCAGCTTGCTATAAATCTGTGTCCAGCTCAACGATGTTTTCCTTTATTGTCTTCTATCTAATTTCCTGCTGTACTTCATTTGTCCAGCATTCCTGCTTCTCTGGGATTGTACTTCATAATACAATATTAGCACAAATGTATTTCCTTCAAGGTCTTTTTTCCATAGCACCGTGGCTAAGACAAATTTTTCTGCAGTATCATGCTTTCACTGAAGCCTATCCCAGCCACCAACTCTAGGCATTGTCCCCCACCAATCTCTTTGACTTTTTCATTTATTATTATCTAATGTATAATTTATTTAATTATTATAATTATTATTTATATCTGCACTCCTTCCCATCATAAAAGCTTTCTGGTTATAGAGAAACAGAGATCTTTGTCTGCTTTGTTGATAGCTGTATCCCCAGCACCTAGAACAATGACGGGCACATAGTAGGCCCTCAGTTAATATCAGTTGAATACACTGAAATGAGTGCTGGTATTGATACTACTGACGAAACATCACCACCATTGCCACTGTAATAAATCTGAACTTATCTCTGCTTCTTTATATCATCAGATATAGGTTAGGAGGCCTGTTTGGGCAAGAGCTTCTCATTGGCAATGTTTAACACTCTTACCCTCATCAGCTTCCAGGAAAGTTGTTTGTTTTCTGTATTGGATGACAAGGTCCCTCCTTGCACCAAGAATCAAATAATAGTTGGTTTCCCAAAAGAAGGACAAGCTGAAAAAAGAAAAAAAAAATGGCTTATAGGATTGCATTACATTTACAAATTAATTTGGAGGGACCCTTTAAAACTTTGAATTTTCTTATCTAAAAGTATTGAATAATAACCTTTCATTTATTTAGGTGACCTTTTTATGTTATTTGGATGTTTTCAGAATATTACTATATATCTTTGCCTTATGCATTTCTTGTTATATTTATTACTAGATAGAATTTTCAAAGCTAGAATGGATAGACTCTCATTTTCTAATTGATTGTGTTTGGTATATACCACAAATGTTTTTTATTTCTACAACAATGGTATATCTATCTTCCTTGCCATACTGATTATCATTGTTTTAAATAATTTGACATTTCTCATAATTACTCAATTTATTTGGAATTTTATGTATGGCATTTAGTGAAGATCTAACTCAATTTTATTTTTCCAATTGCTCACCCAGTTGTCTAAAACATTATTGTTGATACTTCTGTTTTCTTCTCATTAATTTATGATGCAAATTAGCATATTCTAAATTATTTTGTTTCTAGGCTAGCTATGTTTTTTAATTACTTCCTTCACATTCATTCCTCAACTTCATAGAGAAATCTGTTCCCTTGACTGTGTGTTCTGTCCCTGGATGACTATGAAATGCTTTCATAAGATCTAAAAATAACCATCTGGACATCTCCAGTGGCAATTACTTCAACATATCTAACTCACACCTGGCAGTCTTTCTCTATGTCATATCTCGGTTATTAACACTGCCAGACGGCCAGTTGCTCCAGCCAGAAACTTTAGAATAATCCTTAAATCTCCATATCCGGTTGGTTAGCAAGTCATGTGAATTTACTGTCCCAAACATCTCCGAAATATTTTCTCTCCTCTCCACTGACACTGCATTCATTGGAGTCCTGTCTGCTGTCAGATCTCAGCTTAAATGTCACCTCCTGGGGAAGAGTTTCCTGCCACCATATTAAAGAAGCCTTCACCTTTTAGTTACTATGATATTATCTCATTTGTTTCCTTTATAAACTTTGTTCTAACAGTTTGTAATAACTCATTTAAAACTTTTTACTAATTTATTATTTATTTTTCCAGTAGAATGTAAGTGCTGTGACAGTGGCCTTGTCTATTTCATTTTCTGTAGTAAAGACAGTGTCTAGTTTTTAGCATATAGCAGGCACTATATAATTATATGAGAATGAATGAATTAATAAATAACACAATGCCTTCTTATTAGGTTTATTTGCTTCCACTTGTCTTACTCATTTTCTTCCAAATAACCCTCTGCACTGATAGAACTGGTTACCAAAATAGAGATCTAATCATGATAAATCTCATCTTAAAAACCATCACTGTCTCCTTAAGTACCAGATAGATGCTAATTTCCTTAGCCTATAAAAAAATGATAGAACTACTTTGAATCTACTTTAAATGATGTTTTGAGTAGAACTGAATATATGATATTAGATCAAAATCTTAAAATTCATATTTCTGTATTAAATTTTGTATTTAAAAAAACTGAGTAGTTTTAGAGGGAAAAAAAAACGAGTTAATCCAGATTACGTGTATTCTTTCTTCAAAAATGTTTACAACTTATTTTTTCCCACATGTTAAATTCTTTTATTTCTACATTCCACAGGGATTTTTTTGCTTTTATTAATTTTTTTCTATATTTTAGAATCTTAATCCTTAAACACTATAAATTAGGTTTAACCTAATTTCCTGTTTCTTGAGTGTGATCTGTACTTATTAATCTACTTCTAGTAAACAGAACTTGATGGAAGAGGTGATGTGTGATTTCTGTGACTAGGTCATAAATAGCATTGTGGATTTCTCCATGCCCTCTTTGTCCCTCATATCACTTGCTCTAGGTAGGCCAACTGCCAGGTCATAAGGACACTCAAGGGGCCCTATGGCAAAGCACATGTGGCAAAAAGCTAAAGCCTCCTGCCAGTGGCCATCTTAGAAGCGGATCCTCTAGCCCTATTATAGCCTTCAGATGACTGTAAACCTGGCTAATATCTTCACTGCAACCTCATGAGAGACCTCGAGTCAGAACTACCTGAGTAAATTATTTCTGAAATCCTGATCAGAGTAACTGTGAGATAATAAGTATTCACCTTTTTAAGCTGCTAAACCTGGTAGTATTTTTTTATTAGGCAATAGATAACTAATAGAAGACCTAAAAGGTGAAGTTGAAATAGCCCCAATTATAGTTGGAGATTTCAACATTTATCTCTGAGTAATCAATAGAACAAATAAACAGCAAATGGTAAGTATAAAGAAAAATGCTATAAAAAAAACTTGGCTTAATCAACTTTTATAGAACACTCCAGCTAAGAAAGGCAGAATACTGTTGTTTTCAAGTGACTATAGAATATTCACAAGTATAGATATACCATATGCTAGAATAAAAAACAACTTTTAGTAAGTTAAAAAGTATTGAAATTATGCAGATTATGTTCTCTGACCATAAATTAATGAGAAATTAACAACAATAAGATATTGTTATATCTAGCAAAAAAATTTTTTGCTAGAAATTTCTAGCAAAATAATATTATTATTACAATAAGATATTGTCATTTCTAGCAAAAGAGCAAAAGTGCCAAAAAATTGGATATTAACAGCCTACTTAAAAATAACATGTAGGTCAAAGAAGAAAACACATAAAAAAGTTTCAAAAATTTTCTATTGAATAAAAAATTTTTAATTTTCAAATTTGTGTGATACAGCTAAGACTCTACTTAGATGAAAATCTAGTGCTTTAATTTTTATATAAGGAAGATTCGAATAAAGGTCTACAGTCAATCTAAGCTTCTACCATAAGAACTCATAATAAAACAATGAGTGAAGTAATCCTAACATAAGTAGAAAGAAAGAAATTTTAAACATTCAAGTAGAAATTGAAGACACAGAAATTAAAAAACAATAAAATAAAAAACTAGTAAAACCAAAAGCTGATTCTTTGAAAGAATCAACAAAATTGACAAGCCTCTAGTTTGACTGATGTTAAAAAAAATAGAGGAGACACAAATTACCATTATCAGGAAAAGGAGTATCATTAAAGATCCTATAGACATTTAAAGGTTTGAAAAAAAAAAAACTATTTTGGATAACTTTTTGCCAATAAGTTTGACAACCTAAACAAAATAGATGAATTCCTTAATAGGTACAAAACACTAAAACTGATATAAGAAATAGAAAATCTGAATAGTAATTCTATATTTGCTTAAAAACATCATGATATGATTTGGCTCTGTGTCCCCACCCAAAACTCATTTTGGATTGTAGCTCCCATAATTCCCATGTGTTGTGGGAGGGTCCTGGTGTGAGAAATAATTGAATTATGGGTGTGATTTCCCCAATACTGTTCTCAAGATAGGGAATAAGTCTCATGAGATCTAATGGTTTTGTGAGGGGGAATTTCCCTGCACAGGTGCTCTCTTTGCTTGCTGCCAGTCATGTAAGACATGACTTGCTCTCTTGTCTTTTGACATGATTGTGAGGCCTCCCTAGCCTTGTGGAACTGTGAATTTCTTAAACCTCCATCCTGCGTAAATTACTCAGTCTCAGGTATGCCTTTATTAGCAGCATGAAAATGAGCTAAGACAATAAATAGGTACCAGTAGAGTGCAGTGCTGCTGAAAAGATACCTGAAAATGTGAAAGCAACTTTGGAACTGGGTAACAGGTGGAGGTTGGAACAGTTTGAAGGGCTCAGATAAAGACAGGTAAATGTGGGGAATTTTGGAACTCCATAGAGACTTGCTGAATGCCTTTGACCAAAATGCTGATAATGATATGGACAATGAAATCCAGGCTAAGGTGGTCTCAGATGAAGATGAAGAACTTCTTGGAAACTGGAGCAAAGGCGACTCTCGTTATATTTTACCAAAGAAATGGGCAGCATTTTGCTTCTGCCCTAGAAATTTGTGGAACTTTGAACTTGAGAGAGATGATATAGGGTATCTGGTGGAAGAAATTTCTAAGCAGCAAAGCATTCAAGAGGTGACTTGGGTGCTATTAAAGGCATTCAGTTTTAAAGGGGAAGCAGAGAATAAAAGTTTCGAAAATTTGCCACCTGATAATGTAATAGAAAAGAAAATCCCATTTTGGAGAAGGAATTCAAGCTGGCTGCAAGAATTTGCATAAGTAACAAGGAGCTGAATATTAATCACCAAAACAATGGGGAAAATATCTCCAGGGCATGTCAGAGACATTTGCAGCAGCCTGTCCCATCACAGACCTGGGGGCCTACAAGAAACAAATGATTTTGTGGGCAGGCCCAGAGTCCCTCTGCTGTGTGCTGTCTAGGGACTTGGTCCCCTGTGTCCCAGCTGCTCCAGCCATGAATAAAAGGGTCCAAAAGTACAACTTAGGTCATGGCTTCTGAGGGTGCAAGCTCCAAGCCTTGGCAGCTTCCATGTAGTGTTGAGCCTGCCAGTGCACAGAAGTCAAGAATTGAGGTTTGGCACCCTCTGCCTAGATTTCAGAGGATGTATGAAAGCACCTGGATGTCCAAGCAAAAGTTTGCTACAGGGGCAGGGCACTCATGGAGAACCTCTGCTAGGGCAGTGCAGAAGGGAAATGTGAGGTCAGAGTGCCCACGCAGAGTCCCCACTGGGGCACTGCCTGGTGGAGATGTGAGAAGAGGGCCACCGTCCTCCAGACCCCAGAATGGTAGATCCACTGACACTTTGCACTGTGTGCCTGGAAAAGCCACAGACACTCAACACCAACCTGTGAAAGCTGCCAGGAGGGAGGCTGTACCCTGCAAAGCCACAAGGGTGGAGCTGCCCAAGACCATGGGAACTCACCTCTTGCATCAGCGTGACCTGGATGTGAGACAATCAAAGGAGTCAAAGGAGATCATTTTGGACCTTAGATTTGACTGCCCCCCTGAATTGCTGACTAGCATGGGGCCTGTAGCCCCTTTGTTTTGGCTAATTTCTCCCATTTGGAATGGCTGTATTTTCCCAATGCCTGTACCCCTATTGTATTTAGGAAGTAACTAACTTGCTTTTAATTTTAAAGACACATAGGTGGAAGGGACTTGCCTTGTCTCAGATAAGACTTGGGACTGTGGACTTTTAAGTTAATGCTGAAATGAGTTAAGACTTTAGGGCACAGTTGGGAAGGCATGATTGGTTATGAAATGTGAGAACATGAGATTTGGCAGGGGCCAGGGGCAGAATGACGTGGCTTGGCTCTGTGTCCCCATCCAAATCTTATCTTGAACTGTAGCTCCCATAATTCCTATGTCTGTGGGAAGGACCTAGTGGGAGATAATTGAACGACGGGGCAGTTTCCTCCATACTGTTCTTGAGGTAGTAAATAAATCTCACTCAGATCTGATGGTTTTATAAGGGGTTTCCACTTCTGTGTCTCTCTCATTCTCTCTTGCACTGCTGTGTATGAAGAGCTTTTCACCTTCTGCCATGATTGTGAAGCCTCACCAGCCATGTAGAACTGTGAGTCCATTAAACCTATTTTTCTTCCCAGTCTCGAGTATGTCTTTATTGGCAGCATGAAAATGGACAAATTATACAAGTTATATTTCAAATTTATAATAAAAAATCTTTCAAAAAAGTAAACTATAGGCCAAAATGGTTTCACTGGTGAGTTCTATCTAGCATGTAGGGAAGGAATTATAGAAACCCTTCATGAACTGTTTCAGGAAGAAATACGCGCCAACTAATTATGTAAGGTCATCATAACCATGATAAAACCAGTTAAAGATATTACAAGAAAAATTACTATAGACTGATATCCTTCAGAAATATAGAAACAAAAATACTTTTCTTAATAAAACTTTATGAAGTGTAATTGAGATACAAAACACTGTACATATTTAATGTATACAATCTGATGAGCTTGGACATATACATACACTCATGAAACCAATGCCATAATCAAGGTGATAGACATATCTATCACTTCTAAAAATTTCCTGATGTCCCTTTTCTCTCTGTGTGTGGCAAGAACACCTCACATGAGATCTACATCATAAAATGTTTAAGTGCACAGTATAGTATTGTTGACTATTAGACATAAAAATACTTAATAAAATATTAATGTCAATTGCACTCAAAATGAGTGCACTAAAATCTTAGACTTTACCACTGTGCAATTCATTCATGTACCCAAAAGCCACATTTACCCAGAAAGCTTTTTGAAATAGAAAAATTATATATTTAAGAAAAAAAAATAGCAAATCTAAACTAGAGACTTATAAAGGGATAATACATCATGACTCATTGGGGTTTATGACAGTACTGTGAATTTGATTTAATGATGAAAAACAGTCACTATAATTCACCATATTAACCAAAGAAAAGAAATCATATTTATTTAAACAGATACAGAAAGAGCATTTGCCAACATTTAATACTATTTTGTCACAGACACTCTCAGCAAAAGAAGAGAATTTCCTCCACTTTATACTGAGCATCTATTGAAAAGCTAGAGCCATCATTATAATGGTGAATAAATGTTTTTTCCCTCTGATAAGAAATTAGGTAAAAATGTTCACTCTCAACATTTCTATTCAACTTTTTAACTGGAGGTCATAGCCAGAGCTAAATAGCAAGAAAAAATTGTAAAAAGCATACAGATTGAAAAGGTGGGAAGTAAAATTGCCTTTATTTTTAGATAGTATAATCCTGTATATAATAATCCTAAAGAATCAACATATAAACCACCTTAAAGTGATGTCAACAACTTTTTATGATCTGATATATATAACCTAGATCACTTATATTACTATGAAACTAAATTTATGAACAACTAAATTGAAAAATATGTATAATAGCACGCAAAAATTTAAAACACAATTTATATTTTAGAAATTATGTTGACTTATACATGAGCGGAACACCAAATTGGGAAGATGGCTTGAGCCCAGGAGTTCGAGACCAGTCTTGGTAACGTAGTAAGACCCTGTCTCTACAAAACAATTTTTTTTTTTATTAGCTGGGTGTGGTGGCATATGCCTACAGTCCCAGATACTCAGAAGGCTGAAGTGGGAGGATCGATTGATTGAAGTGGGAGGGAGGTTGATGCTGCAGCGAGCCGTGATTGTGCCAGTGCGCTCCAGTCTGGGTCGTATAGCGAGACTGTCTCAAGAAGAAGTGTGGTGGCTCATGTCTGAAATCCCAACACTTTGGGAGGCCGAGGTGGGTGGGTCACTTGAGGTCAGAAGTTCAAGACCAGCCTGGCCAACATGGTGACACCCTGTCTCTACTAAAAATACAAAAATTAGCTGGGCATGGCGACACACATTTATAATCCCAGCTACTTGGGAGGTTGAAGCGAGAGGATTGTTTGAACCCAGGAGGTGAAAGTTGTAGTGAGCTGAGATCATGCCACTGCACTGCAGCCTGGGTGACAGAGCAAGACTCTGTCTCAAAAAAAAACCCCAAAAGACATGTACCTTGAAAACTATAAGGAACTGCTTAGAATATTAAAGATGTAAATAAATGACAGGCTATATTTGTGAATGGAAGTCTAAATATTGCTAAGATTCTAATTATTCCACAATTTATCTATAGATCCAACCTCATTACAACCATGGTCCCTACTCTCCTTTTTTGGGTGTAAATTAATAAGCTGATTTAAAAAATTATGTAGATTTAAGAAAACTAAACATACTCTTACAATATTATCCAGGCAATTGTGCTCCTGAGTATTTACCCAAAGGAATTGGACACTTGTGTCCACACAAAAACCTTCACACAGCTGTTTATAGCAGTTGTATTCATAATTGTCAAAACTTGGAACCAATCAAGGTGTTTTTCAGTAGATGAATGGGTAAGTAAATTGTGATGCTTCAAGATAAATATTTTTCAGTGCTAAAAAGAAATGAGCTATCAAGCCACGAAAAAAAGAAACTTAAATGCCTTTTACTAAGTGAAAGAAACCAATTTGAAATGCTATATGTTGATTCCAAATGTATGACCTTTTGGAAAAGGTAAAACTAAGGAGACAGTAAAAAGATCAGTGCTTGCCAGAGTTTGGAGGTGGGGACAGGGAGGAGGCATTAATAGGTAGAGCACAAAGGAATCTTATGACAGTAAAATTACTCTATGTGATATTGTAATGGTGGATACATATCATTATAAATTTGTCCACACCCACAGAATGTACAATGACAAAGTAAACTCTAATGTAAACTATGAAGTCTGAGTGATAATGGTATGTCAATGTAGGTTTCAGTTGTGACAAATATGTCACTCTGATAGGAGATGTTGATAAAGGGGGAGGCTGTGCATGTGTTGGGGCAGGGGCTATATGGAAAATCTCTGTACCTTCTGCTCAATTTTGTTGTGACTCTAAAACAGCTCTAAACAATTGTCTATTATAAATTAAAAATAAAATATTCAACTTTACCAATAAATAAATTTTTGCCTAAATATTATATAACATGTGAAGAACCTAAAATAGTAAAGATAATTTTGTTTTGTAAAACAATGTTGTAGGATTTGCATTACTTAACTTTGAGGCTTACTATAAAGCTACAGTAATAGAGACTGTGATAGTGGCATAAGGATATATGTATATATATATATATCAATGAAAAGAGAGTCCAAAAATAGACCCACACATTGTCAAGTGACTTTTGAAAAAGGAGCCAAGGTAATTAGATGAGGAAATTATATCTTTCTCAACAAATGATGCTGAAGTGAATGGATATATGCATGGAAATAGAAAGCCCTTACCTAAGCCTTTACTTTGCAGCAAATACCAACGTTTGCTGGAAATGAATCATAGACCCAACTGTAGAAACTAAGACTATAAAATCTCTAGGGAAAAAAATTAAAAAGATAGTAGTCACAACTTTGGTGTAGGCAATGATTTCTCAAAGGGACAAAAAATATTAAGCACAATTGAATGGTTTAATAAATTGTATTTAGTCAGAATTAAACACTTCTGCTCTTTGAAAGCACTCGAAATGGAAAGTCAAGCCACAGATTGAGAATAATACATATTATAGTAAATGTACTTGACAAAGGTCTTTTCTCTAGAATATGTATTTAAATCTTATTAATAATCTGATAAACAAAGCAAAATGAGCAAAAGGTATGAACAAGAGTTTCACAAAAGAAGATATATAAGTGACCACTAAGCACGTGAAAATATGCTCCACAGCATCAAAGAAGTGTAGACGACACCACCAATGAGATACCACCACAGAAGCACTAGAGTGGCTAAAATGTGACATATTAGATGTTAATAAAGCCATAGAGCATCTGGAACTCCTATATATTGCTGTGGGAGGAATGTAAAATGATACAACATTGGGAAACAGTCCCGCAGTTTTGTATAGAGTTAATTACATACCTGATAATATAACTCCTAAGAATTGATAGGAATAGAGAAATATAAACATTTCCATGCAACCTCTGTGTTTCAATAAACATAGCTATTTTATTTGTAATAGCCCCAAACTGGAACAACCAAAATTTAACAGGTGAATATATTAAAAATTTGTGATATATCCATATGATAGAATACTATTCAGCGATGAAAAGGAATGTACTACTGATATAAGCAGCATGACTATACCTCCAAAACATGTTGCTAAGTGAAAGAAGCCAGACAGCAAATATTACTATTTTATTATTGTATTTACATGAAATATGAGAATAGATATAATCTACAGTGACAAAAATTAGATCTGCATTTTCCTTTTTCTGGGAATGGAGGTTGGGGCATTTACTTCTAAAGGTCAGAAAGAAATCTTTCTGAGATTATAGAAATAGATTACATATTGGGTACTCTGTCAGATGAGAGTATACATTTAAAAATGTATCAAGCATATTTATTGTGTGTAAATTGTATCTTATTTAAGTTTATTTGGAAAAAAATACATAGCTCTGAATATACTGGTTCATTTAAATTTGGGTTAAGTATTTAAGAATTTTTTTCCATGTGTTGAATCAAACTAGCAGAGTTGACAGTAGAGATCATAGCCTCATTCTCAAGACATTTTCATGTCAAATAGGAGCTTGGGCAACTGGAGTGACTGCAGAAAACTGGGTGCAAATATTGATTATAAAATCCTGGGAAAATGTAAAGGGGATGGGGATAGAAGGAACATGGTATATTTTCATGCCACAATTAGAGTTAGCAGCTGCATCATTCTGATTTTCCTTTTTATTCATTTCAGATTAACTAATTTGACTAGAGGCCCTAGCATGATTGAGTAAAAATAGTCATTCTGAGCATAGAAATAGATTTACAAGGTTAATTTAGGGTGTCTCTCTGTTATTAGATGTGTCTGAAAAACACTTTTAGGCAAAATTAGACCAAATTAAAAACACTGGGGTTTCAATTATAATCAACATTCAAATATAAATTTTATTATTGTTTATTATAATAATAAATAATGTAGTGTTTAAAAGTGCAGACATGGTTCAGACTACATTTTGCAAATTTCCTGAATAAGGTAAATGGATTATAAAACTCTCTGGTATAATATTAACAGAACTAAAAAACATGAATAATATTAAAGAATGGACTTTGCCTAGTGATTCTTAATTTTCTTGGAAACAATACTCTCTTAAATTTACTGAAAGAAAATTCATACATAATGTAATAACTTTAATATTTAAATCAATGCAACATCTTAACTATAAAATAAAAAATAAAACTATCTCTATAAGACAACATGTGTTTCAATATATAAATGCTTGGGTAAAACTACCTTAGGAGGGAAAATGAAATAAAAGTTTGCACCTACTCTTAGATGACCCCAGTGTAATTGATGGGACATCGATATTGTGCTGGCGACTCAAATACCATGAGCAAGGTTGTCATCAGTGATGCGCTTCTCTGAAAGCTCATCTCTACACCCATTGACAAATAGGTGGAAAGTCCAAAAACACAAAGTAAATTATCTTCTCAATTTATATAGCAGATGCATCCTGGAAAACAAAAACACACAAAAAATTGGTGTGTAAACAAACTTAGGTTTCAAATATAATGCAAGGTTTTGTGGTTGTGTTTGATTTCACTTGTTTACTCCATGAATGACCAGTGGCCCATTCAGAAGTCCGAGGACAAAATATGTTGTAGGATTGTCCTGACCATAGAGGGCAGCTCTCACCCTGACCCCACACTACACCAAGGCCCGCAGTACCAAAGGACATCCTGCGACTTACAAAATCCATTAAGGAGTTGTTTCAAACCTTCTGAGAACCACTGACCTAGGCCATAAAAAACAAAGAACAAACAATGACAAAAACTAGGAATGGCAGTTCTGTTGAGTTAAAGAGGAGAAACCAGGACTGGAAGAGATGAGATTGTGAATCTGAACGGAAACCATTGCAAAGGCCTTTATTTCCTTTAAGGAAATGTCTCCTGAGTGAACTGAAAGCCTTCTTTCTAACCATTACTTTGTTCAGGAACATTTCAGGAGCGCCAGGGGGGCTGTTTGATTCTGCACTCCCTTTATTTCCCTGCCAGGAGCCTACCTAGCAGCGAGTCCCCCGGCCTGCAGTGCGGCCCCAGCGGCGACCTTCCCCGGGCTGGTGGCTTCTCCGACACCCTGGCCTTGGGGACGTCTTGGACCTAGCACACAGTGGCCGCGCACAGCTTTGCCGGGCCTTTCTCAAGAGGTAAAAGATCCTAGCTGTTGGCATTTTTCCGAGATAATGCTTTCCATGTGGAGGGATTTTACAGATTTCAAAGTGCTCTCATATCAATTACTTTCTTTAATCTAGAGAAGTTCAGACCCCAGGTCAAGCTAGGAATGCTCCGGACTCAGACGGAAGGGGCGCTCTAGGAAAGGCGGATCCTTTAACAGAGGGCCGTCCCGGGGCCGCGGCCCGGAGCGGGGAGAGTGGAGGAGTGTCCTTTTTCTCCCCCGCCCCCCGGCGGCGGCCGGGCCAAAGCCAGAGGGGGCTGTCCCCTCCTCTTCCCCGGCAGCCGCCGCTCGCTCTGCTCACACCAGGGCCAGGGGACCGGGCAGCAGCGACTCCTCTGGCCCCCGAGAAGTGGAGCCGATCGCTGCCACTACGATGCCGGGAGCCGCCGGGGTCCTCCTCCTCCTGCTGCTCTCCGGGGACCTCGGGGGCGGCCATCAGCAAAGAGGTACAGTCGAGGCACGGGCTTGGGTTGCATCCTGTGCCGGGACCCAGAGTCCTCACTTCATTCTTCCGAGAGTTGTTGTCTGGGGACGCCGTCTTGCTTCGCCTTCAGAGAGTGCGCTTTGGGGCAGGAGGAACTTGATGCAAGTTCAAGTTCAAAGCCCTGAGAGCGACGTGTAGGGGGAATTACCCAACTCCTGCAAAAGGAACGGGGAGCGCTTTCCATTGTTCACTCATTTTGAAGAGTTATAACTTGTAAATTGATTTCCGAAATCTTTGCAAGAGGAAAACTTTTTCCAATTGAAAAAAAGAAAGAATTTATTCAAATCAGATCCAATCCTGCAGAGAAAGGTTTCCCAAACTGTGCTTCATCGTGAGACTTTATGGAGGGTAGCTGATACATGTTAAAAAATAATTACATATATATATCTATATACTAATTTTGCAGAACTTTGTTTTCAACTTTTAAAACAGGATTTCTAAAGAAGTTATGTGGTTTTTTCTTTCATGGCAATGGTGCCTCCAGCCTCACCTTTTTCAAACCCACATCTTGTTTTCATATCCTATTTTATTGTAGGGAAATCATGAAATTTCTCCCTTTGCTTAAATATAGAGGAGACTTTTATGTCATGTGTACTTTAAGGCCACAGTGACTAGATATACACTTTGGGGGACTTTGGAAGATGTCTCTATTTAATGTAACTTTATAAGTTATTCTCCTCAGAGCCGCTTAGTGTTTATGTATATACATATGTATAGTACTGCTAAAAATGCTAGATTATAAGAAGAAATATCAGAACTACTGACTTGGCTAGACGTTAACTAGAAGAAGGATAAGTATATTTCAAAACTTTAGCAGTTTAAAATTTCAGAAACTTTAGGCTTCCAAAAGTTTCAGAGACTCCCAAAAGTTTGGAGTGAACACTTGTGGGAGTCTTTGAAGAATTATTTTATTATCATGAATTTTCAACAAAGCACTTGTGCAGTATTCTAAAACATACTTGTAACACATTATTTCAGCAAACAATTTTTTAAGTTGGAAAACCTGTATCAAAGCAAAAAAAAATTTAAGAAATATTTATGCTTTGATTTTAAATATCAAAATGTTTAATTTAACAGTACAAAATCTGGAGGTTAGAAGCTTTTAAAAATTTTAGTGAGGCTGAATCTGCTAAAGTTTTGAAATATACTTAACCTTCTTCTAGTTAACTTCTAGCCAAGTCAATAGTTCTGATATTTATTCTTATAATCTAGCATTTTTAGCAGTACTATATTTTTAAAGAGCAAAAAGATATCCTAAGCTTCCATAATCATAACTCCCTGATTAAAATTCTTGGAATAAAAATGACCTTGAATTCATTATACGACTTTTTTTCTTCTATTTTTGCTTTTGCTTTTCTGGGAGGTAAAATGGGACCAATATGGCTTAATTAATGTAATTTATGAGATGGTGATTTTGAGAGTGTCTCTGGCCATTGATTTTTTCAAATGCGACTTTTAACGATTAAACTTTGCTCAATTACAAGATATGTTTTAACAAGACATAATACTTTAATAATATGCGGCAGCTGGGAGAAATTAGGGCCAGGGGCTCCAACCCTTATGTTCACTTGGAATGGGGCAGAAACTCAAAGCATGCAGAGGTAGGGATCAAGTGAATTGCTGCTGAGAATTAACCTGAGCACACACAGGATCTCTCTTCTTTCCTCTCCCTTCTTACTTACTCTCTTTTTAAGCTAAGGTGATATTAACTCTGCTTTCTATGACCCAGGCACAAGATGAAGTTAATTCAGGAGGAAGGGTTTATACTGCCATTCTGTTAAGATACCACTTAGATGCTATATACAATGAAGAATTTTATTCAAAATAACTACAACATATGATCTACTATAGACTGCTATAATCTGCATTCTAGTATCTATTACTGTCTTTGTTATAGACTATTTACAATATATTTTGTGGTTGGCTCAGGATAAATGATTTAAACCTGTTAATGTTAAAAGCATGTAAAATTCATGAAACTTTAAAATTGGGTAGTACTTTATGATTTAAAAATACCTTATGTATATGATCTTTATTAGCTATTATTATTCTCAAAGGACAAATTTAAAACTTAGGCTTGCAGTAGTTGTAACTTAAGTTTACATAAGACTAACTTAATTTTCAACAACTAAAACACTTCTGGTATTATTTGTGCCAAAGTCTCTTTTTAATGGTTCCAAGGTTTTTTCCCACTTATTTTTTAGGCCATGTTTCCTTTTCAGTGTTTTTCTATTAAAGCAAGCCCTTTGTGAAAATCATGGGATATGAGTTTGACTGGAGAAGTGTTTTTCTGGCTATCATCAACTTTTCTGCTTTCGATTATACTAGCACTGACCTTTCTAGTCAAGTGCTAATTGTGTAGAAGTTCTATTTCCCCTTATAATTTGATGACAATTTATTAAGAATTTTGATGTGAAGCAATCATTTCTAGATGTTGTAATTGAGTTAGAAACATAACCAGAGTTTTTGTTTGTTTTTTACTTTTTCTTTGAAATCTTATGCGGTTTCTATAACATACTGTATTGTGGTATGAATAGCATTGATTCAGCAAGAATGATATTCCACGGAAATTCTTTAGCTATATTTAAAATGGACAAAATAGGAGAATGATGTACTCAAAATGATTCTGCATTTCAGCAAGGCAGTGTCTAATTTTTTTTCTGATATTCATGTGAATAATACATGGAAATGGACGCATAATGGTAGTTAAATTGCAGCTGATTGAAAAATAGTTTCCGAAGAATATTGCATAGTGGATTAAAGACAACCTGAAAAAAAGTCTCTAGCAGTGCAACAGAGGTTTCTTATGCTCAACTATCTTGATAGTGGCTTGATGGAAAACAAAATCCAAGCATATCAGTACTGCAGATGGTCCAAAATTGATACAGGTGGCTAAGATGGTTAATAACAAGTTCAGAAATTTTAAAGGTCTCTGTAGCCTGAACCATGACTGAAACCTACATGAAGTTGGTTTTATTATTCCTATCCACATGTTAAAAAAAACTCCATTTGTCTTCTTCTGGAAATTAGTTGTACCCTTTTATTCATTAGGAATGAATAAAAAGGCAGGAAGAGAAAAGCCACTCTGAATTGCAGCAAGTTCAATATGAACATATAGTGTGATATGGCAACAAAAAAGTTGGCTCACATTTATACAAAACTCATAGAAGCACATAGGTCTGTTGGTTAACACACATTTGGGTATTTCATTGACAAGTGGGTGTAGATTCAGGGAAGGGAGAGCAGAATGGTTAAGAGTATGATAAGATTTTCAGAAGAGGAATGTCCCAAGTAAAACTTTTCCATCTGAACAAGAAAAGATTTAGGGAAGGCAATCATCAGAGATATCCTCAAATTTTCACAAGAGTCGTATGTGAAAGAGGGACTGTTCTAAAGGCTGAACGTGGATCCATAGAAGAACATGCCAAACAACCAGGTTTGAATTTTATAAACTGGAGAAAACTGCTCTTCTCCTCACTCCCTCCCCATGCCATTTTGAGCTGTTCAGAAAGTTAGATTGTGTTTGAGCACTTTGCTTCTGGAAATGATCATGCAGTGATCAACTAGTCAGGGATGCTTTATGAAGGAATGCCTCTACTGAGAGGAAGCTAAGACTCATTTTGAGCTGTTCAGAAATAGTTAGATTGTGTTGGAGCACCTGCTTCTGGAAATGATCATGCAGTGATCAACTAGTCAGGGATGCTTTATGAAGGAATGCCTCTACCGAGAGGAAGTTAAGACTCATCAACCGTCTAGTCATTTTTCAGTTCTAAGATTCTAATATTATAGTCTATTGTTTTTAGAGTGCATATGTGTATTAAATTTCTGAATTTTTAAAATGTGAAGAAAACGTTAAATATATAAAAATGTGTGTTTTAATCCCTTCTGGGATTTAAAATAAAAACATGTTTGAGATGATCCTCACACTTATTTGGCAAGAATACTTAAAAATGTAGTATAGAATTTCCACTTCATCGTCAATTGTACAGTTCTGAAACATCTTGTATTATAACATGCAAGAATATTTTATAAATTACCTGAGAAATTTTCAGGGGATTCATAGTGGCCATGAACCTGGAAGTAACTTTTTTTGATGTTTTTCTTTGCTGCATATGTAACTTTTTGGCTTGTTTGCTGTATACTGACCTAATAGTTTAGTAAAATGATTCATGACAGATAAAATGCATGGCATTTCAACATATTCAAAATATTTATATAAACATATTCAACACTGAATATTACAGATGTGGTAGAATTAATGAAATTGACATAAATTTTATATTATGTTATATTTCATATATCAATGCATACAGATTTCTGGTCTTAGTCTTAAGATTTTTCTACCTAGGATTTCATGCAAACTAATGAACTGAATCTATATCAAGAGATTCTAGGGGCTGGGCACAGTGGCTCATGCCTGTAATCCCAGCACTTTGGGATGCCTAGGTGGGTGGATCACCTGAGGTCAAGAGTTCAAGACCATCCTGGCCAACATAGCGAGAACCTCGTCTCTTAGCCAGGCATGACTGCACATGCCTGTAATCCCAGCTACTCGGGAGGCTGAGGCAGGAGAATCACTTGAACCCTGGAGGCAGAGGTTGCAGTGAGCTGCGATCATGTCACTAGACTCCAGCCTGGGCAACAGAGGGAGACTCTATCTCAGAAAAACAAACCAAAACAAAAATTTAAAAAGAGATGCAACTTATCATCTGTCCAGTTTGCAGTACGGCCTTATTTATCATCTAGAGACCATGTGAAAAAGATCAGGAAGAAATTATTGTAAATAATTATTGTAAATAATTGCACAAGTGGTTTAACTTCTAATCTAGAAGATTGGGGTTTAGGATTTGTTTACAGTTGCAGCTTGAAACTCAGTAGCTAAGCAGGAATTTAGGCAGAAGCTCTGTTGCAATGAATGAGAAAACAAGATAGAGTTTAAAGAAAGATAAAAGCAGATTGTCCAGGCTTAGTATATACCAAACAGATAGAAATAAAACTAATTCTAGAGTTTTCCCATTGATAAGACTGAATTTAGAGGTCAGAATTTGTGAAGGAAATTGATGGGGTTGGGCCTATATGCATCAGAATGTGGTAAATGAATGAATGTTTACAGTGAGTAAAACAGACAAAAAAAATTCCTGCTCTTGTGGAACTAATATTTAGTTGGGATGGAGATGAAGAGACAGGACTATGATGAAAATATAATAAAGTAACATAAAAATACCGATATTGTATAGAATGTAGTTGATGATAAATGCCCTGGACAAACAAATACAGGGTGTCAGGAGTTCTAGGAATGGAGGGAAGTTGATTGCAATTTTAAATAGTTGGTCAAGGTTGACCTCTCTTTGAGAGGATCTCACTTGGGCAAACACTAGAAGGTTGCATGGGAGTGGTTCATACAGTTATCAGGAGGAAGAGTATTCTCTGTACAGGGAGCAGGCCTGTGAGGATCTAAGCTTGGAGCATGGTGAGAAGGCTCAAAGGAGAAATGGGAAACTGGAACATATAGCATTGTTGACCTTAATGGTAAAGATTTTGCCTTTTAGTCTGAGTGAGATACGGAGGCATTGGTGAGTTTTAACAGAGGAAAATCAATGAATAAAATCATAGTTAGGTTTTTTTTCTCAAATAGGCACTAATCCATGTGACTAGATCAACAGTTCAAGCACAGAATTATTTTAGATTCGTCTCTTGTCCCAAACATCCCATCGATAGAACACATTTAAGTGATTCTACGTTCAAGAGCATTCCACTTCAACTATCTTATCATGGTGAGGCTCAGATGCGTCTTTATAAGGCTTCTTTTCTTCCCTTTGGCAACTCATTGCTATTTCGTTACTCAAAATATATCAGGACCTCAAAAACAACTTGCGTGCAGGGAACTTCCGCAGCTTTTAAAAATTTTGCTACAGTGTGCTTAGAAATATGTCATAGATTTTTAAGGGTAATTTTAAATAGTATGCACTTTAAAACAAAAATGAATTATTCACAATGCCACATGGACATATAGGTACTTTGGAGTTCCCTTTTTTATTATCTATTTCAATATCAAAAGCTAAACTTTAGACAGAGTTGTTGAAAATGACATGGTGATATATTGATCTGATGACTTCTTTTATGATATGAACTTTGAAATGTTACCTTTTTATATTCAGAAACTGATTCTGTGCTCTGTTTCCATTTTTGTAACTGCTTTAAGAATCACTGTAAGTTTTACAGTAACCTTTCGGACTATAGTAATGCAATTTTGGCCTAATTTAATTCTGTCATTTAGAACAAAAAGGTAAAAAAATTATATTACTTTTCCCTCTTTCTCCCTTCCTCCCTTCTCTTTCTCCATTCTTTTCTTCCTTCCTTTCTTTTTTTTTTCCTTTTCCTTTAGTATTCTTCCTGTGAATAAAATACGATAATTAAAATAGATGATTCTAACAAATACAACATTTAGGAAGATAGTAAGGCAAAACTTTAATTAAATCTTCCTTATTAAAAGCCACAGGTAATTACTATCTAAAGAAAATTTGAGACATACTTTCAGGGTGAGTTAAAACTAAAGACATTTGCTTGTCAAAGAAGTATATGGGTTTTAAAAATATTTTTTTCCTAAGTAATCTTGCATGTGGATCTTAATATGGGAACTTTATGCTATTTGGCTTTTATTTGGACATGTGACATTTACAAAAAGATCATTGAGGATTGCCTATTAATGTGTTATTATTCATTACATCAGCCTCTGTGACATGCCTAATCTAGTTCAAATAACAAGTTAATCTATGCAAATTCCTGATGATGAAAACCTCAGGCGCTATTTAGTGCTTGGCACTTAGGAAATGTACCTTGTGTAATGTTAAGTATGTCTCTGCATGTGTAGTCCACTCAGCTGACCCTTGAACTGTGTACCTCCCCAAGGCTCTTCATTTAGCTGCGTCTTGAGTGCCAGATGATTTAGATTGGTATAATAATATGTAGCACATTGTGAGCATTAACTCATTTACTTACGTAGCAGAGCTGTTTAGCAGATTAATGTAATTATCCTCATTTTGTAGAAGGAAAATATGCCCAGCAACTTGTCAAGGGCAAATAAAAATTCCAATGCTTGTTTAAGAGTTAGAAATTAGATTATGATGCTGCTCTACTTTATGGATCCTAAGCTGTCATCTCTTTGGGACTTGTCTATATTTATCTTTATAAAGTACCCTGAGAAAAAAATATATATTCATTTCTGAGTTATGTTAGTCTAATTTGAAACTAAAGATTCATTTGGTATTATGGAAGAACAAAAAATAAAATGTGTAATCTTGAAGGATCTTTTTCATTTAAATACACACACACATACTGCTTATTACTATGTAGCCATATACACACGTGTATTACTTAAAACTATGCATTAATTCAAAGGCATTCATCAAATTTTAGTCTTTATATTATTAGAATTTTGATTTCTGGACACTGAGCTATAAGAAAATATTAATTTTTCTTTATTGGCTTTCTGATGTCACTTTACAGAAGTTACATCGTCAAGCTAGAAACACAATGGTATTTATTATACTGCATAATGAACTTTTAAAAAATAGTCATGTGTAAATGTCAGTGAATGAAAAGAGCAAGAACCAAACAGATCTATCTAAGAATCAGAGCCAAGTTAATCTCAAAATTCCTTCTGAAAAGATGAAAAACCTTGATCTCTTCATAAAAGCATTTAAAGACTTCCATTTGAAGTTGAACTCACTTAAGACAAAATTTTTCTAATCTCCCAGATTTTTGAGAGGGTGTGTTTGTGTATGTACGTAATTACAGCACCAGTGCATATGTACCATTTACAGCCTGGCACTCACAAGAACTAATTCGTGTATTTAGTATATTGTCTGTTTTATTTCAGTTTTCTTAAGGTACTAAATTTTATCAAAATCCTTGAATAAGAAAATCTAAAATTGAATTTCTAGAAAACTCTAGTTGCCTTGACAAATGACTATGGACCAAAGAATGGATCAATCTAATTTTCCATCTGGTAGTTATACTGTTAAAATTCCAAAGTGTAATCTTTTTTTGAGTTGCTTGTAACTTAGAAGGTCCTATTCTATAGAAGAAATAGAGTTAGTAGAGTTTGCTGCATCAAATGTATTTTTTCGAATGCCTATATATTATAGTCGACACAGTTTCCTGGCTTATTGCCTCCTATGCAATTTTCAATTACTGGATGAGGCTGAAAGTTTGAAAGAGAACATGAAGCAGTGCAATTGTCATTTCAGGGAGCTATCTCGTCTCATTGTTTTGTCACGGGGCATATGTAGAACACTGAATATAAAACGCAAAATATCTAGTATGGCTTCAGTAAATGTTCATTTACAAAATGCCTCAAAAAATGAATTAAACCTACAACCTAATATGACATTCTCTGGCTGAAAGAAACTCTTCTCCAACATCATGTGGTATACCAAATTCAGCTGAGGCCCTTTGTGAAGGAAGGAATTTGTTTATATTCTTGAAAATACAAATGTTTGAATCCTGTTCTACTTAGAATTTGTGCTGCAGTATTTCTTTATTCTCAGCTTTATAGCTTAGACTACAATAAAACTCTTATTAATATGTACCTCTTTATACCTTCAGTTTCCATATACAGTACTCTGCTTTGGAGGTAATGTTGAATCGTAGAAAATGTATGGACTTGTGGGAAGGCTAGAATTGAATTCACAGCCAAGTCACCACTTTACTAAGATCAAAAGCCTGAGTCAATGGAGTTAAATTTTCTGTTTGTAAAATAGATTTAAGTTAGATAATAAATGTGAAAATACTTGGCAGCTAATCAGTAAATATTAGCTCTTTTCTTCTTTCTTCTTTATTTTGTGAGCATAAAACTGAAAAATATGATATTTGCTTTGTATATAACATATTCCTTTTGCTTAAGAACAGCAAAATATTCCAAAAATTTATTTTAATAGGCCCTAAGAGATGATAGATGCAAACTATTTATCTCATTGTCAAGCAATTGAATAATTCTGTCAAGGTTACACAGCAAGTCAGTAACAGAGATAAGAAGAAATGCAAGTTCCTATAATTAGCTAGCAGTTATATTAGTAGCTCAGTGTGAGAAGTGATTTAAAACAGGCAACATAATGGAAATTTTTGCAATAATTTGTGGTTATTCATACTTCAAATGTGATATAATAAACATTTTTCTCTAGGAATCTCTCATTGTTAAATATGTATCTATTGCGTTGATAAACTATTTTTTAAAAACTTATTTAATATACATAATGTGTTTAGATAAATATGTGGCACATAGCACTTCATAAAGGTTAGTATTATTCTTAGCCTATGAAGTATATGTTTTCATTGACACCTGCTTGGTAGAGATGACAGTTTTGCATGTTTTGACATACAATGTAAGTTAATTTCAGCATGGTCTTCAGAGGAAAGTCTAATTGGATTGCAGAAGAGTTCTCAATATAGATTGTCTTTATTTGGACTCTCCCTAATTACAATGTGAAAAAGAAAATATTCTTGGAACACATTATTTAATAGAACTCTGGATAGGGAGAATGTTTAGTGTGCCTACTTTTGTGTTAAATTTTTAGTGTATCTATTTTGTGTTAAATCTACTATTAAAATGAACAAAACCCCAAAAAACAAAATAAAAAAAACTTACTTTAGATAATTATATAACACTCTAACAAATCTCTAGAGAAAACTGCTTTTCTAAACTTGAAAACACTGGATTTTGAAAAAATTTCAGACAAAACACTTCTTATAGGCCCTTTTACCATCAAAAAGTCTCAATCTTGCCTGACACATAATGTGCAACTATTCATTTTTTTATTCTGATACATTAAAAAAGTCACTGGATTTGTAACTCTAACTCTAGCATATAAATTTTCCCTCTAGCCCTTCCTAAATAGATAACCTTAAACGTGGGCAAGTCATTTAACTATTCTGAAACTCAATTCTCCATTTAAAAGATGACAATATAATGTTCAGATGTATTTCGTGGACTTGTTATAAGCGTTAAATGAGGCAGATCATACAAATACCATTATTAATACTATTTATTATTATAATAAATGACAGAGTTGGCCTTAGACATCATTGGTTATGAAGTTTTGCTTCACCCCCTTTCTTTGATTTTTTTCTCAGTGGTTCTTAACCATTTATGTTAATTAATAATGTTATGTACTAATATACATATATGTATTAATAATATTTTAATTATTTTATATATTAATATACTTAGTTCTTCTGTTTTCAAGGACCCATGACACATAGTTTTCAAACATGGCACAAATTATTTGTTTAGTAAGCATGTACATACTAGTGTATAAGAAAATATGGTAACTGAAAATTGTACATCAATTTCCTACAAACAAGTAGCAAATCTTAAGTATTTAGTGAAATTATAAAGCTATCACAAAAATAGTCCAGGGGTTCTAAAACTTTTGTGCCAAAATTCCTTATCCTCTGATAAATAATTGAAGCTTTGATTTATGTTATATCTACTATTTGATTGTATTAAAATTAAAATTGGGAAATTTAAAAACATTTACTAATTAATTTAAAATAATAGTAATAAAAAATTACATGTTGACTAGAAGAACATAGCTTTATGAAAAATAATTTTATATCCAAAATAAAACTCTTCGATTTGTGGCTTAATGGAATAGCACTGGATTCTCATTTCTGCCTCTGCATTCAAATTATTACATGTTATTTTAGCTTAAATTATTGTGGTTTAAGCATATTAAGAAATATATAACAACAAACATAGATATGCTGTTGGGAAAAAGAGTCTTTCAGTGCCTTTTAAGATAGCTGTAAATATTCTTTGATTCTATACCAAAACTCAGTAAGTGGTAGTTTTGAAAAGATTGGCTGCAGTGTGGTATCTGAAACTGTATCAATGATATTTTTGTACTCTTTTATATTAAAATCCACTGATATATCTTGCACTTGCAAAGAATTTTACCCATATGTGATGTTATAGCATCATTCATAGATCACTTGGAAGATACTGATTTATGAGTTATGCAGGTCACCCACAACTTGACAGATTTTCTTATAAAATATTTTTTAAATCACATTTTTTGTATCACCATTGATCTCATCAGAAAAGTCCCTAAATATTAGAATGTTAATCTCTCAGTGGTAGCGACAAGTTTTTTAGAATTTTTATTTTCATTTGTAAATTTGTGTATTTATTGACAAATTTTATGATTTTTTTTGAAATACAGTTACTTTATTCATTCTTGAGAAAACATCTATCAAACAACTGAGTCTTAAAAACCATAGTCAGATACTTTTGGTAGTACAAAGAGTATTCCATGAAAAAACTGACTAGTTTAGCTTGGCAACTGAAAATAATTGTACACATGTTTTTCTTTCTTTTTTTTTTTTT
>PVKP010019980.1:0-41492 GCA_004027715.1 Plecturocebus donacophilus | reverse complement strand
AATTGTCCATTCTCGTTAGCATTTCGTCAAACCTTTTTTCAAAGTTATTAGTTTCTTTGCATTGGTTTAGAACATATTCTTTTAGCTCACAGAAGTTTCTTATTATCCACCTTCTGAAGCCTAATTCTGATGATTCTTCACACTCGTTTTCCATCAAGCCTTGTTCCGTTACTGATGAGGAACTAGCATCCTCTGTAGACGGAGAGACTTTCTGATTTTGAGTGTTCTCGGTTTTTTTATGGTGGCTTCTTGGCATCTTTATGGTTTTATCCATCTGTCATCTTTGTAATTACCCACTTTCAAATTAGGTCTCTGAGTGGACGTCCAGCTTGTTAATTCCCAGCTCCGGAATCTATGTAATTTTTCACTGTGCGACTCGCAACGCTAGCTAAGACAGCAGCGTTGAAATTCGTGGTGCTTTTCTGCCCGGGGGTCTCCGGTCTGGCTTCTCAGTCCCTTTTTCAGTCAGCTGGATGGACTGCTCTGACTTCCCAGAGCTCCAAACATCATCCAAAAGGAGACTCAGTCCCGTTTACTCCGCACCAAGAGCCGCCAAGCCAAGACGCCGGCAAAAAAGCCGCGCCAGCCAAAAGGGTCATGCTGGCGACCCGTGGGGCTCCTCCGCTGGGAATATCCTGGTCCGTGGGCAGCAAAAATTTATCGGTAAGTGTGGCGTCCACTGGCTCTCTGCGCTTTTACTGGGAGCTGCAATCCTGAGCTGCTAGTGATCCGCCATCTTGGATCTCTCTCCCTCTAAATTTTTTTCTAAGATGGGAGAAGTTACTGTCTTGATGGGAACGATCCTAGTAGAAGTGGAGGACTGTTGAAGTGACGTCCCTTTGTGAGCGAGAGGGTGTTCACAAATGCAAGAAGATTGGGCTTAGAATGGAGAAACTCTCTGTGCTCCCCAGTGACAAGGTCCAGGGCTACAGGCACAGGCAGGCTGGTGGGTGTGGGGGCGAGGCAGGTGCAGATTCTCTTTGGGTTGCTTATATTTTCTTTTGGAGTAAGAAACAAAGAAATAGGGTGTTGGAGGTTTAAAGGGAGAGAAGTTCAGAAATTGTTGCCAAACAGCAGGAGAAAGCCATGAACTAGATAAATATGGTAGGACTTTGGGCCACTTGAGGGACCCTTGAAGTTAAAGTGAGACCAGGCAGCATGGTTATGTGATTTGCTCCAGCTGTGCACAGCTGAATGAGAACAGATGTTGTAGGCAAAGCGTTAGGCTTAGCCAGGGGCTGTGGTTTTGCCAGATAAATAAGAGGAATGGAGAAAGAAGCATTGGAAAGCAGGTTTGATAAGGGGGAAAATGACGGATAAAAGGTGAATGGGAAAAGGTGGTAGGAGTCCTAGAGTGTAGGCCTCTGCGCTCTAAAGAGTTGTGATAATAACCCAATGCTTGACATCTGTAGTCCTTCAGGGTTGTAGGCCAAGTGGTTTGGGTTTGTTTGCACAGCACAACTATGAGGTACTTAGGGCAGGTGGTGGTGGTGGTGACTCCAGTAGCCGAGACAAGCTCCAAAGAGGTAATGGCTTACCGGAAGGCCATGCCTGGAGCCAGTGGGGAAGCGCAGACTCACCCACAGTTCTCTACCAGGGGTCGTCTTTTAGCCCTGCGTGTGGTACCTGCTCATGGATCACTTAGTCTTGTTGAAGAGGTGGAAGGTAGAAGACAGCCTAAGAGAAAATGTAATCATGCATTCAATTCTATGGGGTGAAGGAGTAGAAGGAGTTTGTCTGTTCAGTAACACATACTGAGCACTTAGCATGTACAAGACACTATTACAAGTGCTAGGGATATAGCAGTGAGCAAGATAAAAAAAAGATCAACCACTGTTTTGGGAGGCAGAGGCGCAGGAGGATCACATGAAGCCAGGAGTTCAAGGTGAGCCTAGGCAACATAGTGAAACCCCACATCTACAAAAATATCTATAAAAGAATTAGTTCAGTGTGGTTGTGTGTGCTCTAGTCCCAGCTACTTGGGAGGCTGACATGGGAGGATCACTTAAGCCCAGGAATTAAAGACTGCGGTGAGCTGTGATGCCAACGGTGCACTCCAACCTGGGTGACCGAGTAAGACTCTGTCCCTTTAAAAAGAAGCGTCCTGAAGTCATGTGCTTCAGAGAAGTTTTAGAAGGGTTTCTCTGTGACTCTTGTAAAGCATCATGATGTGGTGAAAAGCACAGTGTACTGAAAGCTGGGAAACTTGTTTTTCTGCTACTTGTTTACTGCTACTACTTCTACTTCTGACCTTGTTCCTTTAGCTCACCATGCCTCAGTGGAGGTCCCCCTCTGTAAACTAAGATGTGGCGTTGAGAGGTCTACTCTGCCTGAAAGTGCTATGCATTGAGGTCAGCGTTCTAGCCTAATGAAATTGTTGCTATAAATTGTCGTCACCCAACCTCCTGCTCTAAAGCGTGGAAATGCACGTCTTATTTTGTAGTGACGAGACCCTGTTGACATGGTGAGACGCTGCAGTAAAATGCATCAAAGTCATCCTCCATCCTTGAAACTCTGGGGAAATCCGAAAGGGAGACATAGGCCGAGCGTGGGTCCAAGTCCCATTCTTAACTTAATGATGTCTTAGATCTGTTAAAAGCATTGTAATAACAAAGGAATCTTTCCCCTCTTCTTACTCCTTCCTGGTGGGATTTAGGCCTGGAGGAAATGCTGGTTTATCCTGCGGAGGGGCCAGACTAGCAGTGACCCAGATGTTCTGGAATACTACAAGAATGATGGCTCCAAGAAGCCCCTGCGCACCATCAACCTGAACCACTGTGAGCAGCTGGATGTTGGTGTGACTCTGAACTTCAACAAGAAGAAGCTTCAGAAGGGCTATATGTTTGACATCAAGACCAGAGAGCGTACTTTTTACCTGGTGGCTGAGACCAGGGAGGACATGAACAAGTGGGCCAGGAACATCTGTCAGATCTGCGGCTTCGGGCGGGTTGAGGAAGGCACAGGTATGGGAGCATGCACAGCCCTTTCTCAGGAGGGGCTGAGATGAGGCCCTGAGATCTTCTTGAGGGAGTTGGCTAAATAGTAGAGGGACCTTGGCCCTGTTATGCTTGAATGAGAGACCAAGAAGTGCTGGGCTCGTGATGAAGCTAAAGGCATTTTTGGTGATTCTTCAGACAGCATGACACCACTGCCGTCCTCGGTCATCCACCTCTCCCCCTTCCCTGAGCTCTCTGCACTTTGCCAGGACACCTGTCAGCCACCCCTGGGGAAGACCTCTCCTTCGTCCCTCTGCTGGTCCATCTCTGGCTCTTCTGGCCCACCTCCTGTCTGGCACAGTTGCACTTGACCCTCTGTGGGTTTGTTTGGGGTGCTTTGTGATTCTTACTGATGTGTAATCACTTGGGAGGGGCAGATGAGAGGAGCAAATACAGACTCATGCTTGGGTTTCAATAACCTTCACAAAGGAGTAGTTCAGCTTTTTGAAGTGAGTTTTAAGCTGCAGAAATGCTCCTTCACATTTGTTCGGGGTCATCCTCTACTCACTGGGAAGTTTAAGGAGCAGGGGTTTTTTTTCTGAGGCAGGCGTGTGGTCTAAATTGGTCATTCTTGAACCTGGTTGCACATCGGAATTAAGGGTGAACATTTTAAAAACGTTGATGCCAAGGACCTGTGCCAGGCCAGTTACCTAAGAATCTCGGAGTGGTGGGCCCAGGCATTAGTGGCTTTTAAGAGCTCCACTCTTTCCCACTGTTTTTTGGGAGGATAGAAAAGAAAAGCTTCATTTTGAGTAGCAGGGGTCCAGGGCTCAGCAGATACTTCCTGTACATATTTTAGATTTGAAGGCCATATGCAGTCTCTAGTTTATATTCCTGTTTTTAAAAACGTTACAGTCCTCTGAGATGTAAAAGCCATTCTTAGCTCATTGCCGCCAGCATCACCTGGGAACTTGTTAGACATGCACGTTCTTGTAAGAATGTAAGTAAGTTAGTAATTCTTTAAGTACGTTTACGCCCCACTCCAAACTTGCCGAGTCAGAAACTCTGGGACAAAAGACAGCAGTCTGATTTTACAAACTTTCCAGGCAAGGTTTATTGCCAGAACTGCTTTGAAAGGATGTTTCTGGAGCTATAGGCCATTTGAGAGAACTGGCTGGTTTTATAGCCATGGCTTGGTGCTGTTAGAATAGAGTTCCAGGTTTGTGTTGCATGAGGGCCCAGCTCAGCCTAACCCCTCCTTCATCTTGTTAATAGATCTTCATCTTATTCACAAAACCATCGGAACAGGCATATTTGGATTTTCATCCCAGAGAAAATTCTTTTATTCATTTAAGTGCATTCACGCAACAAATACAGTCAACGATCCATATCGGTGGGTTCCACATCCATGAGTTCAGCCAACCTCAGATGGAAAATATATATATAAAAAAAGAAACAGATGGTTGCATCAGTACTGAACATATACAGACTGGTTTCTTGTCATTACTCCCTAAACGCTACAGTGTAATACCCATTTACACAGTATTTATATTGTATCGGGTGTTGTTAGTGTCTAGGGATGATTGAAAGTCTGCAGGAAGATGTGAACAGATTATATACAAATACGGAGCCATTTCGTATCAGGGACTTGAGCATGCGTGGATTTTGGTATCCACAGGGGTCCTGGAACCAGTCCCCCATGGGTACTGACGGACAGCTCTATAGAGCATTGAGCACCTACTATGTGTTGACACTGCTCTGGGCACTGGGGATACAGAAGTGACTAGAAGGTGTTCTGTGCACCTACAGCATGCATGTGTTTCATCCTTATGACTACCCTGTGTTGATGCGTACGTGGAGAGATGGCGACTCTGAGGTGGGAGCAGCTTCCCCCCAGGTCTGCATGTAAGTGGACTCTGGGTCACGGATAGGACTCTGCTGCCTGAGGGCTAGACCGGGGCTGTGGAGGTGGGGGTGGGTCACTCACCCTCATGCTCACAGCCCACACGTTCGACAGGGGCATGAGGGATGGACGGAGTCACAGGGCAAGGTGAGAGGGTTGTGGAAAAGTGGCCTTTCCTGCTAGACTGAGGAGCCTGGACTTTATTGGGAGGGCGATGAGGAGCCGTGAAAGTCACCGGGGGAGTAGTTCCTTGCTGTGCTACATCCTTTGTTTGATCAGCACATATTTGTTGTGTCACACACTGGGCTTGATTCTGAGAACAAAACCATTTCAAAAGGACGGAATCTCTGCCCTCACTGAGTTTCGAGCAGAGTGTATGGGGTGATGAGAGAAAGGTTGGTCTTTTACAAGAATTCCATTTGAAACACAAGGCAGTGTTGGTAAGAAACTGGTTGAAATAAATAGAAATAA
Organism: Plecturocebus donacophilus; assembly: GCA_004027715.1. Taxonomy (NCBI): domain Eukaryota; kingdom Metazoa; phylum Chordata; class Mammalia; order Primates; family Pitheciidae; genus Plecturocebus; species Plecturocebus donacophilus. Next base: position 36,182 of record PVKP010019980.1, on the reverse strand, counting down.
TGGTTTTGGGAAGAGAGAGTGCCTTGTGCGTCATCTTGAGGACGCAGGCCACCGTGGAAGCGCTTCCCGTGAGCAATGCCGCAAGGAGAGGACGTGGTTGGTGAGAAATAGGGAAGAGTCACGGTGACGCCAGGCTCTGGCTTGGAGAGCAGAGTGGACGGTGACACTGATGTGCCTCCCTGAGAGGGAACATAGGTGTGCGAGGGGTTCACTTGGAGCGTCGGGGACACCTGCTTGTGGGGTGTCTGCCTTGCGACAGGGAGCCCCGGAGGGGCCTGAGCTGCAGGTTCGGATTTGAGAGTTGCCATCGCTTAGGCGGTCCTGGGGGCTGTGGGAGGACAGGATCACCTTGCAGTATCCAGAGTCAGGGTGAGGCTGAGGAGGGTCTGGAGAGGAGCCCTGAAGAATCGCCCCACGGAAGGCAGAGGGAGCAGATCCAACAGGACGGCAGGAGCAGAGGCTCAGCGGAGCTTCCCGCTGTGCCCGTCCTGCATCTCCTGGGCCACGGCTGTGTTCATCCCTGCTGCCGTGGCTGCTCAGCCTCCTGGCACAGGCCCTTTCTCCCCAGCTGGAAAAGCATTCACGTTGCAGGTCTTTGGGAGCTACAGGGCCGTCGATTCTGGTAGCAGACATCCCACTCCCCAGGAGACCTGCATGGGAGCTCATCTTGGAGTGCGCATGGCTGTCAGTGCAGCCGTCCTCCCAGAGCCCTCCCAGATGTTTCTGTGCTCACCGGCAGAGCTTGTCCTGCCCAGCCTCAGGAACAGCTGGAGAGGAGCAGGCGCTCCAGGTAAATTAGCCAGCGGGGCTCCGCCTCAGGCCGTGAGGTGGCACAGCCAGAAATAGGCCAGATAGCGGGGAGCAGAAAGAGAACGCTGCACCCTCGGCTATGACTTGAAGAACCCACCCAAACCTGACCCCACTAGTGATCACATCATTTGAAGTTACCCCTGTAGACCTTCATTTCTTCTGAACAAGAAGTTTTGCTGTTGGGGTTTTTGATTGCTGAAAGTATGTTTTTATTTAATCTGCAAACACAGACTTAAAAACTGTCTATGTACCTGGCCTCTATTAGGTAAATGCTTGGGCCGTGGAGGTAACAACATGAGTCACAGTTCTCAAAAACCCGTGGGCTGGACAAGGAAGTGCCTGTGATGGGGCCGTGCTTATAATGGGAACATGGGCCAAGTGCTGTGACACCCAGAAGAAAGCCGGTCCAGGGAGCTTCAGAGAGAATAGGATGCTTGAGCAGGGTCTTAAAGTCTGCCTGTGAGTCTGAGTAGAAGTGGAATCTGTGCAGAAGGAGCAGCATAAGCCAAAGCAGTGAATCCTGAGAGGCCAGTGTGTGCGGGGCGGCCGGTGCTGCCTTGTATCTTGGTTGTGGGTGTAGGAAAGCAGGAAACAGGTCAGACCGTGAAAGGCCTTGTAGGTTCTGTTGAGGAGCGTGGGCAGGTCATGGCAAGCAAGCCAGGTGAACAGCGTGCTGAGTTTGGGGTGCAGCAAAGTACCACCTGTCCATGTTACCTCTCTTCCTTGCCAACACCACAGGAGAGTCTGAGATGCCAGGGAAGGACAGGCAGGAGAGCTGGGGTTCAGTCTTGGGAGACAGCTTCAGATACATTTGTGCAGGGCCTCGAAGAATGCGGCTTCAGTTGGCAAGCCTCAGTTTACCCAGCCAGCCTTAGCTTTGAGGGAGGCCATGACAGAGAAGCCACCGTGGAGGAGGCAGGTGGCAGCACTCACACCGCAGAGGCTGTCTTGCCCGGGGGCTGGGACCGCAGTCCTGGACCGTGGGGAGCCACACTCATGGCCCAGGGCACAATGAGGCCTCCAGGCTGCTCCAGGGCAGGAAAGAGGCAGAGGTCTGCTGCTCAGCCCAGATGGCCCGGAGGCCCCAGCCCTCCGCTGGGAGGATAGAGGGGTGGGCGTGTGAGAGGGAGAGTGCCGGTGCTGGATTAGCTCCTCTGTCTTCATGTGTTTCTGCCTCTAGCAGCCCACTTTAGGACAAGGACGCCCTTCCTTCCTGTTTCATTCAGACGCCCCGGGAAACATTTCCACAGCCGGTCACAGCCCCCGTTCTTCTCCAGCTGAGATCAGCCGCTCCCACCAGCACCACCCCAAAGAACGAGAACCCACATCTGAGCTCCCTGTGTCTCACCATGTGCCGCCCACCCGGCCCATCCCTTCACCTCGGGGGTGTCTCTGCTTGCACCAGCAGGCCAGCCAGAGAGCAGGACATGCAAGGTAGGGGACCACCACGGCCAGTGCGGGGAGTGACCCCCACAAGGTCTTGTTCTATTCAGTCCCTGATGTTTTTAAATTTCAGAGAGAAGGACATACAATATTATATCTTTCCAGGTAAGCAAACGTAGATAACAAAACATAATTGTTTATGTAGCCTTCCCTTTTTATTGGTTTTATTTGTGTTGCTGCAAAGTGATAATTGGATTCCTAAGAAACCTACCATTATAAAAAAATCATGCCATGAAAATTTTGTTTGATTGGGGAAAAAAAGCATTAGAGGCTGCAGTTTCAGAACTGTAATCACAAAGTTGGTTTCTGTGGTGGCCTTAAGAGGACAGCTATGAAACCTTAAGATTGATGACCAGATCCGTGGCTCAGTTGAGTTGTAGGCTGTGCTGCTCCATCGTAGCTGCAGTCGTGGCTATTTAAAGTTAAATGAAATTTCGAGTTCAGTTGCTCAGTTATATAGCAACAAGTCAAGTGCTCGGTAGCCACCGAAGTGACTAGCACAGATAGACAGCATGTCCATCACTACAGATGGCTTCACAGGGACTCCCTGCTCTGGAGCCGTGACCTCTGCTTCTCTGACATCACTGGCTCTCTCACAGGGGCAGAGCCTGCAGCCGTTTTATCACGTGTTATTCCTAGTGTGGGGGCAGGCAGATGTGCGGAAGGGATATGTTTGTTGGCCGAGTAAAAATGTCGTCTTTTGAGAAGTGTCTGTTCATATCCTTTGCCCACTTTGTGATGGGGTTGTTTCTTTTTTGTTGTAAATTTGTTTAAGTTCCTTGTAGATTCTGGATATTAGCCCTTTATCAGATGGATAGATAGCAAAACTTTCCCCCATTCTGTAGGTTGCCTATTCGCTCTGATGATAGTTTCTTTTGCTGTGCAGAAGCTCTTTAGTTTAATTATATCCCATTTGTCAATTTTGGCTTCTGTTGCCATTGCTTTTGGTGGTTTCGTCATGAGACTTTGCCCATGCCTATGTCCTGAATGGTATTGCCTAGGTTTTCTTCTAGGGCTTTTTATGGTTTTAGGTTTTACGTTGAAGTCTTTAATCCATCTTGAGTTAATTTTTGCATACAGTGTAAGAAAGGTCCAGTTTCCATTTTCTGCGTATGGCTAGCCAGTTTTCCCTACACCATTTATTAAATAGGGAATCCTTTCCCCATTGCTTGTTTTTGTGGGTTTGTCAAAGATTAGATGGTTGTAGATGTGTGGCATTATTTCTGAGGCCTCTGTTCTGTTTTATTGGTCTATATATCTGTTTTGGTACCAGTACCAAGCTGTTTTGGTTACTGTAGCCTTGTAGTATAGCTTGAAGTCAGGTAGCATGATGCCTCCTGCTTTGTTCTTTTTTGCTTAAGATTGTCTTGGCTATATGGGCCCTTTCTTGGTTCCATATGACATTTTAAGTAGTTTTTCTATTTATATGAAGAAAGTCAATGGTAGCTTGATGGCAATAGCATTGAATCTGTAAATTACTTTCGGCAGTATGGCCATTTTTACAGTATTGATTCTTCCTATCCATCAGCATGGAACGTTTTGCTCTTTGTTTATGTCCTCTCTTGTTTCTTTGAGCAGTGGTTTGTAGTTCCCCTTGAAGAGGTCCTTCATGTCCCTTGTAAGTTGTATTCCTAGGTATTTTATTCTTTGTAGGAATTGTGAATGGGAGTTCACTCATGATTTGGCTCTCTCTCTATTATTGGTGTATAGGAATGCTTGTGATTTTTGCACATTGATTTTGTATCCTGAGACTTTGCTGAAGTTGCTTATCAGCTTAAGGAGTTATTGGGCTGAGATGATGGGGTTTTCTAAATATACAATCATGTTATCTCCAAAGAGAGACTATTTGACTTCCTCTCTTCCCATCTGAATACGCTTCATTTATTTCTTTTGCTGGATTGCCCTGGCCAGAACTTCCAATACCATATTGAATAGGAGTGGTGAGAGAGGGCATTCTGGTCTTGTGCCAGTTTTCAAGGGGAATGCTTCTAGCTTTTGCCCCTTCAGTATGATACTGACTGTGGGTTTGTCCTAAGTAGCTCTTATTATTTTGAGATACGTTCCATCAGTACCCAATTTATTGAGCATTTTTAGCATGAAAGTGTGTTGAATTTTATTGAAGGCCTTTTCTGCATCTACTGAGATAACCATGTGGTTTTTGTCATTGGTTCTGTTTACGTGATGGATTACGTTTATTGATTTGTGCATCTTGAACCATCCTTGCATCCGTCCCATGGATGAAGCTGACTTGATTATGGTGGATAAGCTTTTTGATGTGCTGCTATATTCAGTTTGCCAGTATTTTATTGAAGATTTTCACATCGATGTTCATCAGGAATATTGGTCTGAAATTTTCTTTTGTGTGTGTGTCTGCCAGGTTTTGGTATCAGGACGATGCTGGCCTCATAAAATGAGCTAGGGAGGAGTCCCTCTTTTTCTGTTGTTTGAAATATTTTCAGAAGAAATGGTACCAGCTCCTCTTTGTACCTCTGGTAGAATTGGGCTATGAATCCATCTGGTTCTGGGCATTTTTTGGTTGGTAGGTTATTAATTACTGCCTCGATTTCAGAACTTGTGATTGGTCTGTTCAGGGATTCTACTTCTTTCTGGTTTAGTCTTGGGAGGTGTACGTGTACAGGAATTTATCCATTTCTTCTAGATTTTCTAGTTTGTGTAGAGGTGTTTCTAGTATTCTCTGATGGTAGTCTTTATTTCTGTGGGATCAGTGGTGATATCCTTTTTATCATTTTTTATTGTGTCTATTAGATTCTTCTCTCTTTTCTTGTTTATTAGTCTGACTAGCGGTCTAGCTCTTTTGTTAATCTTTTCAAGAAGCCAGCTCTTGGATTCATTGATTTTTTTTGAAGGGGTTTTCATGTCTCTATCTCTTTCAGTTCTGCTCTGATCTTAGTTATTTCTTGTCTTCTGCTAGCTTTTGAATTTGTTTGCTCCTGCTTTTCTAATTCTTTTAATTGAGATGTTAGGGTGTCAATTTTAGATTTTTCACACTTTCTCCTGTGGGCATTTAATGCTATAAATTTCCCTCTGTTTTAGCTGTATCCCAGAGGTTCTGGTATGTTGTATCTTTGTTCTCATTGGTTTCAAAGAACATCTTTCTTTCTGTTTTCATTTCATTATTTATCCAGTAGTCATTGAGGAGCAGGTTGTTCAGTGTCCATGTAGTTGTGCAGTTTTCAGCGAGTTTCTTAATCCTGAGTTCTAATTTGATTGTACTGTGGTCTGAGAGACTGTTTCTTATGATTTTTGTTCTTTTGCATTTGCTGAGGAGTTTTACTTTAAATTATATGGTCAATTTTAGAATTGATGTATTCAAATTAGAATTGTTGAGAAGTATGTATATTCTGTTGATTTGGGGTGGAGGGTTCTATAGATGTCTATTAGGACTGCTTGGTACAGAGCTGAGTTCAAGTCCTGAATATCCTTGTTAATTTTTGGTCTCATTAATCTGTCTAATATTGACAGTGGGGTGTTAAAGTCTCCCACTGTTATTGTATGGGAGTCTAAGTCTCTTTGTAGATCTCTAAGATAAAGTCTCTTTCTATTATTGTGTGGGAGTCTAAGTCTCTTTGTACATCTCTAAGAAGTTGCTTTATGAATCTGGGTGCTCCTGTATTGGGTGCATATATATTTAGGATAGTTAGCTCTTTTTGTTGCATCGATCCTTTACCATTATGTGATGCCCTTCTTTGTCTCTTTTGATCTTTGTTGGTTTAAAGTCTCTTTTATCAGAGACTCGGATTGCAACCTCTGCTTTTTTTTTTTTTTTTTTTTTTTTTTTTTTTTTTTTTTTTTTTTTTTTTTTTTTTTTTTTTTTTTTTTTTTTTTTTTTTTTTTTTTTTTTTTTTTTTTTTTTTTTTTTTTTTTTTTTTTTTTTTTTTTGCTTTCAATGTGCTTGATAAATATTCCTCCATCACTTTATTTTGAGCCTATGTGTGTCTTTGCACATGAGATGGGTTTCCTGAATACAGCACAATGAAGGGTCTTGACTCTATCCAATTTTCCTGTCTGTGTCTTTTAATTGGGGCATTTAGCCCGTTTGCATTTAAGGTTAGTGTTGTTATGTGTGAATTTGGTCCTGTCATTATGATGCTAGCTGGTTATTTTGCACATTAGTTGATGCAGTTTCTTCATAGTGTCAACGGTCTTTATATTTTGGTGTGTTTTTGCAGTGGGTGGTACCGGGCATTCCTTTTCATATGTAGTGCTTCCTTGAGCTCTTGTAAGGCAGGCCTGGTGGTGACAGAATCTCTCAGCATCTGCTTGTCTGTAAAGGATTTTATTTCTCCTTCACTTATGAAGCTTCGTTTGGCTGGATGTAAAATTCTGGGTTGAAAATTCTTGTTTTTTAAATGTTGAGTATTGGCCCACACTCTCTTCTGGCTTGTAGGGCTTCTGCAGAGATAGCTGCTGTTAGTCTGATGGGCTTCCCTTTGTGGGTAACCCAGCTGTTCTCTCCAGCTGCCCTTAATATTTTTTTCTTTATTTCAGCCTTGGTGAATCTGATGATTATGTGTCGGGGTTGCTCTTCTCAAGGAGTATCTTTGTTGTGTTCTCTGTATTTTCTAAATTTGAATGTCACCCTGTCTTTCTAGGTTGGGGAAGTTCTCCTGGATAATATCCTGAAATGTGTTTTCCAACTTGGTTCCATTCTCCTTGTCACTTTCAGGTACACCAATCAAACGTAGGTTTGATCTTTTCACATAGTCCCATATTTCTTGGAGGCTTTGTTTGTTCCTTTTCATTCTTTTTTCTCTAATCTTGTCTTCACACTTTATTTCATTGGGTTGCTCTTCAGTCTTTGATATCCTTTCTTCCGCTTGATTGATTTGGGTGTTGAGACTTGTGTATGTTTCACGAAGTTCTCATCAGCCAGCCACCATCATTTAGATTTTTAAGGTCTTTATTTATTTACTTAAATGTAGTGACCAAGTGCAAAAGGAAGTGGCCGCAAAAACTAGGAAACCGTTTTTAAAAGTCAGGGAAGAGCTCTGGGTTGATACTGACACCAAAGAATGTGCAGGAGATGGCGTGGCAGCCCCACACGCTGCTAACCTCTGTCCGGCTGGAAGCCTAGGCTGGGAGGGCAGGTGCACTGAGCTGCTGGCTGGAGTGTGTGTTTCCTCCAGAACTGTTTGCTGCCTCCAGGAAGCACCCTGCACACTCGTGCTTTAGTGCCCCGGTACCCACTTGGCCATTTACTGCTTTCCTCATCTGCTGTGCAGGGATAACAGGTGTCTCTCAGACCTATGAGGAGAATTTTAAGTGGCATCACATGTCATGGGCCTGACACAGGGTCTTACCTGTTTCATGAGGTTTCTGTCAGCCTGCAGTCCTGGAAGAAAATCCTCTCTTCAAATCCACTGCTCCCAGGTATCCATCCACCCAAAGCAATGCAGAACGTCATAGTAATGCTGGCCTCGTGCGATTGTGCATAGCAGTAATGGGGTCCCTAGAACCTCTGAGTCCACACAGTTCTCCTCCTGATTCTTGCCCAAGGGGAGCACACTGCAGCAGGGATTGAGGAGGGTGTCCAGAGCCCTGGGTGCTTGGACGGTGCTCCTATTCTTTGAGTAGGTAATTGGGCATGTTGACTTCCCTTGATTACCTTTTGCCCGATGCCTAAAGTGATGATTAGTCCCACTCAAAATGCATGAGTGTCATCTCCCATAAGCTAGGCATAATTCCAGGGCACAGAATGTGGCCCTCTGCTGTCTTGGGGGACACGGTCAGCTAGGAGTAGAGAGACACAGATCCAGGAACCAGCACAGGGCAGAGCCAGCTCCATGTTCTGATGGGAGCCCACATGCTGTGGGAACGGGGAAGAAGAGCACAGGGTCTGGTGGAACTGGGGAGGCTCACACCCTGAGAACACATACAAGACTGAGGGAGTTCAGGTCCTGATGGGAGCCCAGGTGCTGTGGAGACACAGAGGAAGGTGTGCTTCAAATGGGAGAGGAATTAAGGACCAGTAATTCTTTTGTAGATGGAAACTCTTCTTGTGGGCTTGGTGTAACATTTTGACGCATTACAGAAGCATTCCAGGGCGAAGTGAGTCCTGCAAGCCCCGGGGTGGAGTTTAGACCATGTGGAACGTGCTCAAGGGGGAGTAGTATCTGAGCTGGAGTAAAGGACCTGGGGCAGGTGGATGTTGGGACATAAGAAAGTGGGTTTTAAGGAGAAAGAGTTTGGATCTGCTGGCTCAAAGGGTTCAGGCCAAGCTGAGGAAAAAGTATGGCAGCACCCAACTTTTCTTTATGTAGTTTTGCATCTATTTGCTTGTTCCTTCAACAAACATTTGTTCATTACTTATTATGTGGCAAGCACTAACCTGGGTGCTGAGGACAGAAAGATGAGAAAGACAGGGCTTCCTTCCTCCGGAAAATCACAGTGCGGTGGAGGAGATAAGTAACATGGACTGTGATGCAGACAGCAACTCGCTGCCTGCTCCAGGAACAGTTATGCAGGTGATTGCTTATGCTCGGTGGTAGAGGATGTAAGAGACACTTTAAAAAATGTGGCTTTTGAGCTGAGTTTGAAGGATAAATGGAGTAGGAGCTTCCAGAGGGACTTCAGAAGCTATCCAGGGACAGCTGACAACAGGACAAAGCCCAGAAGTGTCACTGCGAGAAGCACGCTGGGGACACAGTGACGTCTGGTTTGAGTGGATCCTTGGTGGGAAGGGGAACTAGGGAGAAAAGACTGGAGAGAAGGGATGGATTAAAGTGGGAGCTTGGGCTTTATCCTAAAGGCACTGTGACAGAGGTGAAGATGTTTAAGCTGGGAGGTTAGGAAGTAAATAGCAGGATGAAGAGGCCTGGAGAGGCCCTGGGAAGATGTGAGGGAGACTTGTGATGAGCCCTTTTGTGGTCCAGAAGAAGGATCAGGAGGAAATGGGTAGGGCGGGCTCATTAGGGCTGACCGGTGAGTGAGTGAGAAATCATGTGTGGGTAACTCCCAGGTTTTGGGGTTGAGAGACTGGTGCCATTCCCAAGACAAGAGAGTCAGGAGAAATAGATATGGATGATGGGTTTATTCTGAATATGTGTGAGATTGCCACAGGTCCCCTGAGTGCGTTCCCCCATTCCATCCCGATCTTGACATCCTTACGAAGCTCCTGATCCCTTCAGTGCTGGCCCGGCCTCTCCACTGTCATCTCTCAGCCCGAGCAGCTTGCGGCCCCTGGAACTGCCAGGCTGTGGTCTGCATCTTGCTGCCTCCAAGTGTAACAGCTTTTCCCTTCTCTCATCTTCTGTCTGGCCAGCTGCTGCTGACCCTTCCAGGCTCACTCAGGTGGAAGGCTTTGCAGAAGGCTTTCCTGGCACTCTCAGCCACTACCAGGGAGGGCTCATCCACATCTGTCTGCAGCCACGTGCTCATCCTGCCTGATTGTGGTGGTGTGCGTGCATGACACCTCCACTGCTGTGACGCCCGCCATGTAGGGCAGATGGCATCTGTGTCCACTGTGCCTGGCCCAGATGGAAAGTGGGGCATGAGCAAACATCACAGGAGCAAATCCAGGTAGGACATCCACCAGAGAGCCGGAAACTCCAAAAGACCAAAGACAAGGCACCAAAGACAAATGTGAACACGAGGACCCCACGTCTTCCTCCTCTCTCCTGTCTGCTGGTGAAGCACAGCATGCTCTAGAGACATGTATTGAGTCATGCAGGCCCACACTGTTGGCTTGGTCTTGTGTGTGGAGAGGAATAGAAAGGGAGAAGGAATGCAGAGGCCCAGGAGGAAGGCTGTGAAGCTCGCTGGCCCATGACGGCAGAGGAGGTAGCCTGGCCTGCACACCTGCTTCCCTTCACTTTTTAAGCTTCTGGGCCAGCTGTGGCCACATCCCCAAGGATGAGCTCCCCATGGACTGAGAGCACACTGGTGAGGCGGTTAGAGGGCTGTGACCCACAGAAACAGCGTGCAAATGTGCATGTGAGACGTGCTTCATTCTGGGGAGACACGCCGAGAACTTTTGCTCAGCTTCTTAAAGATGCCTGTGGCCTTCAAGAGGCTGAGGACCACTGCTGTAAGGATCCAGTCTTACTTTTGTCCCCACATGAAATCCTAGGAGGAATCATAAAAGATAGGGAAGAAGACCAAGATCTGTGCTTGCTCAGAACTACATCCCCCAGTTCCCAGAGCACCCACAGAACACAGAACCCAGTTGCAAAACCACTCTTGTAAAGCCAGTGGCTGTGGAGCCGTGGAGCCAGGTGGACCCTTGGACATCATTGCGACCCCGGCTCGTGTCTGGGGCCATCAAGGAGGCACACAGAGCTGATCAGTGGCAACACTGGAACCCAGCACAGCTCCCTCCTCATTCACTGAGCCTCTCTTTTTACTACTTGCTGTATCTCCCAAAGCCTACATTTTAAATCAAAACTTTTTTCTTTTTTTCTGAGGTAGTGTCTGGCTCTGTCACCCAAGCTGGAGTGCAGTAGCATGAGCTCAGCTCCTTGACCTCCTGGGCTCGAGCCATCCTTCCACCTCAGCCTCCCAAGAAACCGAGACTGCAGGTGCACACCACCATGCCCAGCTAATTTCTGTATTTGTGTGTGTGTGTGTGTGCGTGTGTGTGTGTGTGTGTGTGTGTGTACCAAAAGAAAACTACATATATACGTATATATTTTGTAGAGACGGGTTTACACCATGTCGTCCAGGCTGGTGTTGAACTCTTGAGCTCAAGCGATCTGCCTGTCAGGGCCTCTTAAAGTGCTGGGATTACAGGTGTGAGGCACTGTGCACAGCTTCTAACCTTTTTCTATCCCGAATATAGTTGCTAAACAGGAAAGCATTTTTCTCTAGATGTTTAGGTTTCTGGGGAGAGAGGCTTTCCCCTCTAATTGCCTCTCTAACTTCCCATAGTATCTGGTGGAAAATGAATCTGTTGCTTACCTTTGAGTAGTTCCTCATAATTTGCCACATTCACACCCATGAGCTGGTTTACTTCACGGGGGAACACTGAGACTCAGAGATGAGATGACCTGCTTGCCGCTTCCTGCCACCCACTTCAAAGGTCTCCCCACCCTCTCTCATCTGGGCATTCAGATGTGCACATTCTGTGATACTCACAGCAGGGAACCAGTAGTCAGCGTACCTGGTTTGCTGCTATCTGTTTTGTGGGGGTGAAACTGAGCACCCTGCTAATCACAGCCATTGGGTGAGAGAAATAAGGTTTTGCCTTGATCAAATTAGACTCTAGATATACTAGAGTCTGATTTCTAAACAACCTGCAAAGTAAGCTTTTAATCATCATTTTGCAGGAGGAGAAACTGGAATTCAGAAAAGGAAAATGCCTTGCTTAAGGCCACAAGGTAATGAACTCCCCAACTAGGCAAACCTCAAGCCTGCCCAATTCCTCCTCTTACGTTTTCTCCACATCATCTCGCTGCGTGCGGCTGTGAACTTCCCTGCCGGCCTCCCTGGGGTAGTCCTGGCCTCCTCTCACCCCTGCCCCTTCCCGTCTTTCTCTCTCGTAGGAGTTCCAGCTTCTTCCAGGGCTTTGGGACCTCATTCCGCTTCAGAAGATGCACAGCCATGCAAAATCTTGCCCAGCTTAGTGGATACAGTGTCGATGGCGTCAGCGGTCACATCCATGGCTTCCATAGCCTTTGCAAGCTGAGCCCCCACAGTACAGAATTCGGCGGCAGCACCCGCAGACCCCCCTGGAGCCCAGCTTCCCATGACCACACCAGAGGCAGCCTCACAGGATCTGAGGCAGATATTGCAGATTTGTACCCCTTCAGGGCACCCAGGAGCACCCTGTGCCAAGAGTTTGGGGGCCACCTGGTGAACATTAGTGGTGTTCTGGGCACCCCACTCTCAGTGTACCAGATCCCTAGGACAGTCATGTTGGACAAGAACGTCTGTGCCACAGCAGTGGCCACTCCTGGGCCCATAGTCTCCCTTCCCCTGCCCAAGGCAAGTTCGGCAGAAGCATGTCGGTGGGGCAGCCCTCAGCAGAGACCTTCAGTCAGTGAAAGTAGCAGATGGTCCGTTGCTGGTGCCATTCCCAGGTGGAATACCCTCCCTGCAATGGACAACAGCCGACGTCAGCAAGGTCAGTGTGAGCCCTCACTGAGTCCCAGAGGGTGACGGAGGTGGAATGGGGGTCTCAGTGGTTAGCAATTCCTTCGTCTCCCATGGCCAGGGGAAACTTGGGAGCCGCCTGGGTTGCTGATACTCAATGAGCTCATCTCTAGCCCCGAACTTGACCACTGGGTCTCCCAGCACTGGAGGCTGTTAGTAGACACCCACAGTGGCAAGACTGTGGCAGACTCTGCCTCCACTAAGGGAGACAGAACATTCGTAGTTAACCACAGTACAGCACATTATGGGTTTGGTCATCACAGTGTGTGTATGTATAAATCAAAGCAAAGACTTAAAACAGAAATTTAGGAGATCAGTCCAAACTAGAGCCAAACCAGTGTAAACTAAGAGACTGTTAAAATGAGATCTTGGGAGTGTTTTCCAACCTGTACTTGGATCTCTTTGTTTGAAGTCTAAACTTGTATTTGAAGTACCTAGATTCTTTTGTCATTTGTTTTCTACTGAGGGTATTTTGTATCTGCATATAACCTCCTCTCCTCGATGAAAAAAACAGATCAATATTAACTCCTTTCCTTCTGCTTCCATTCTTACACCTTGCAAACATTTGTTTATTCTCCTGTTAAGCTGTGAGAAGGTTTGGTGGGGCAAAGCCTTGTTTTCTCCATTTTATATGAGGCCCATCGTGCTTAGGCTCATTCAGCGTTGAAAGCCATAAGTGGCAAAGATGAGCCTCCCCCTGAGGTCCTGGATCCTGGATTAGAACTCTGCAGTCTCTTCAGTGTTTGTGCAATTTGAGGAAGGCCCTTGTGCTGTGAAACTGAGATGATGGAGACATATATAAAACAGGTGTCTGTTTAGAGCTCACATCTGTGTATAAAGTAAAATGAAACCGACATGCAGAAGTCAGTACCAGAACTCTACTCTTCCTGGAGGTGGCAGGTGGGTGAAAGGGATGGGTGGTGGTGCCGTAGGAGTTGAAGGAGACGTGTGCCCTGAGGGCAGATGCCAGGAGGGACGCTGTGGTAGCACTGGAGCTGGGCCTGAAGCCCAGGAGGAGTTGTGCTAGGGAGCGGGGCTGTGTTAGGGGTAACGCCGTTTCATTTGCGGTTGGGAGTCGTGCATTCTGGAGCATCAGTGGGACCCTGAGCAGCACTGGGAGGGTGTGGGAGGCGTCAGCACACGGATCGGCGCCGATACATCGGATCTCCTTCTCTGTCGTAGCTTCCTCCCACAAGGACCCCCAGCGTGGTGGACGGATTGCAGGCCGGCCTGCCGAGTCCATGCATGAGGGAGTCCGTTCTTTCCTGGTGAGTGTCGTTTGACAGGGTCCCCAGGCTGGCTCAGGGAGGTAAAGGTCACACTCCATAAACTAAAAGCACATCCCCGAAAGGTGACAGCATCTCCCTGCTAAGAAGCTGCTTGAGTTCTTGCCTCAGTTCCGAACCCTAGGTTTAGTTCTTGGACAACTGAGATGCAGGTATCCTGGTCTGGAAGAAGGTGAGCACTTAAGTAGACGGGATCACAAGGCTTACCAGCCCTGTGGGCAGCAGAGTGCAGAACATGGGGGTTCTGGGTGTTCTGAGGAGGTGCTCTAACCCATGAGGTCCCCTGAAGCAGAGGTGCTTCCCTAGGAGCCTCCAGGCTGCTGGGGTGGTGGGGGATCTAATTCAGCAAGCTTATCCAGCAGATCCCCTGGAGCAGGGGTGCTTCCGTGTGAGCCTCAAGGCAAGGGCCGTACTCAGAGTCAGGTGAGGTGCTGGGATTCCAGGCTGCCATCTGGAAGGGGTGACCACAGTTCCCCAAGGTGTCAGACAAGCAACAAGGCCTGGCTTCAGGCCCCTTATAAAGATGGTGGAAATGAGGTAACCAAGGGAGAGGGCAGCTGGGGCAGAAGCTGGAGGAAGGCTCTCCCCGGGCCTGCTGCACTGCACAGCTCTGTGGCGGCTCTGCCTGCAGCTTGCTGGTCACCTAGGAGCCCGAATGAGCTCCAGGCTCCCTGATACCTGCTCTGCTAATCACAGCCATTGGAGGAGAGGAATCTCCTTGTCAGGGGAAGTGCGTCTCGCCCCACACCTCACCATCCAGGGCCAAGACATCTGATATGCTCCTTGCCTTAATCAGGGCCTGAGATGCCGACCTGCCAGTGCCGCGTCAGGGCTGGAGGTGGATGGTGGGTCTTGAGGCCGCACCTGCACGATGCACGGCCTGCACTGCCTTCTGCCTGGGTCCAGCATCCAGAAACTCGAGTGGACCCAACCACTAAAGAGATTTTATTCTCTAGATTTGTTACAAATTGTAGTTGGACGCTACGTGTCCTGAGGGCTAAAAGGGCTCACACATCTCATTTCTTCTTTCCTCTACTCTGATTTCATAGTCTTTCCAAGACCACTCTGATAGCTTCAAAGGTTAGCCATCCCCATGTAGTAAAGGCTTATGCTGCCTTGGCATCCACGTTGAATGGTGGTTTAACTTTCTCACACCAGAGGCAGAGGACGTAGTCACCCTGATGGTTTCCAGTTCTGCACCGCGCCCATGTGGCTTCAGTCAGTGGCCAGAGATAGGAACTTAGAGTCAGCTCCCCCAGCCTGCAGACTGGGCTCACCACTCTCTTGTTGCTCCCTTTAAATGGACTATGCAGGCATTTCCTCCAACCTTAATTAAGTGACCCACACCCCATTCCCCAAGATACACTGCTGGTTGCCCCACTCTCTCCTCTCACTCTCTTTGCCTGCACTCCCTGACCTCCCAGGACCTGTAAGAACTGAAACCTCTTCCACTTTTGCATGTGACTGTGTCATGGAAGCCGCTCTAAAATCTGACCCCAGAGGCTGCCCAGAGGGCCCCATGCGTGGGTTCCTGGATGGAGCACTTCTATCTGGGCCATTGGTGGCTGCTGAAGACAGTAGCCCCCTGCCAATGTGATCAAGACTTTCGTTCAAAACACCCAGTCATGACTTATTTTTTGCCTTGTCTAGAAATAATCCTCTGTTGTTCTTGATGGTGATAACTGTGTTTCTTTCACTCTTGCTCCCTAGCCAGGGAACGTGCTTGTGGGCC
The DNA here is from genome assembly GCA_004027715.1 of Plecturocebus donacophilus. Lineage (NCBI taxonomy): Eukaryota > Metazoa > Chordata > Mammalia > Primates > Pitheciidae > Plecturocebus > Plecturocebus donacophilus. Next base: position 20,801 of record PVKP010019980.1, on the reverse strand, counting down.
TATCGGACAGCATTGCTTCTGAGGACAGCTATGTGCCCATGAACCCAGTCTCCCCTGCCCTGCTGGCTGTGGAGCGAGCAGGCGATGATTCCCAGGGTGACTGCATCCCCGTGGGCCCCAGGCCCATTCGCTTTGACCTGCTTGGCTCCCCATTCACAGAGCTTTCTATGCACCGAAACCCCAGCCAGGGACATGAGGTCCAGCCACCTCCTGTCGACCGCAGCCTCAAGCCTAAGCAGAAAGGTAAGTCTTCCCCTATTCCATCTCCTGACAACGTCCAGGGACTCTGCATTGGCTTCGGCGTCTGGTGGATCCTGGATGTAGAATGTCTGACTTTGGTAAGTCACGTGAATTCTCTGAGCCTCAGTTTTCTTCTCTGTGAAACGGAGGTAGTAACTCCCGCTTCCTGGGTTTGTTGAGAAGAAGAGTGTCTGGGACAGTGTCCCAGGCCAGTGATGTTTGGCCTGTGCCTGCCATGTGTAGACCAGGAAGAAGAGCTAGAGTTCAGGTTCCAGGCTGCCACGACCTCACCCTGTGGCCTCGAACGAGCACAGAGTTCAAGGGAGGAGTGGGATAACTGGGTGAGGATCAGCCCTGTGGGTCTGGCCGCAGGGAACCAGACCTCAGCGAGTGGTGCTGGAGCCTTAGCACCTAATGGCGTCCACGTGTTTCCACGGTGGGCTGCACAGCCCTGTCCAGGGCAAGCAGGGGCAGGCATGGGGACCAAATCCACTTCGAACATTGCGTCTGATTTTTATAAGGCAGCTTTAGGCAGAAAAATCTGTTGTCAGACTGTGTGTCCCCATTTTGGATTCTGAAAACGCAGTGGCCATAGGTCCAGGGGGAGAAACTCATGATTGGAATCTGATAACAGGACGCTAAGGCCCTTCAGCACGGCCCAGCAGGTGGAGCCTTGTCCAGCCTCAACCCCACACATACAGCTGGGTGTATAGCATGGGCTTTTCTAGACACGCATGGGCCTTGTAGCAAAGTGAACATGGGTGTGAAGGCATCACTGGCTGAGGACTGAAGGTTCTTTCCCTGCTCCAGCAAACCCGACACCACCCGACCTGAGAAACAACAGGGTCATCAGTGAGCTCTCCTTCAAGTCACCTGTCACAGAGCCCTGGTCTAAGGCCAGGTGAGTGTGTGTCCGTGGAAACAGGAGCTTGGGGCCGCCGGGCTGGTGGAGGAGTGAGTGGGATGGTCATTGGCTTGTGGTCAGGACAACTGGATGCTGACATGAATGTGGACATAGCTGATCCTGTCCCCATCTCATGAGGCACGGCCTTCTCATCGGTAAAGGGGGAATTCCGATTCCTGCCTCTATCGATTCTTGATCGGGTAACAGAGGGTGAGGTCTGGATGCTTGGGGTCAGGGGCCAGCAGGAGGCTGGAGCCCTGACAGCTGTGCTGAGAGCGCCCAGGATGTACTCCTTGTCTTCTTCCTGCAACAGCCACACCTTTGACTCCAGCTCCTCCCAACGCCCCATCACCAGCGCAGACTCGGGAGACAGCAGAGAGAGAGACGTTTTCCTGGTGAGTCCCTGCAGATCACTGTAAGGCTCCTCTGAGAGTCCCTTGGGACCCACACTCATGTCCCCACTTCCCAGCTTAGCTATCCCAGCTGACTAACCCAGCCCAGTCAGGTGAGATTTGGTCTGCTGCTGCAAACCGTTATTGAAGCACAGGTGTATCAGGCAGTCATCAGAGTTAGGAAGATGATGGTCTCCCCTCGAGGAAGTCTGAGGCTTGAAGAGCAGAGGCAGCCTACCTCTCCCTCATGATGGTGACACAGGTGGTGTCACTTGGTGTCATAGGGCCCTGCCCTGGAAGAAGCAGAGCTGGAGGTGTCTGCTCGGCTGTAGGGAGACACACACGTGCATTCCTCATCGAGGTGAGGGCTGTGAGAGCCGTGGAGATGCAGATGGAGCACAGGACCCCCTTAGATTGGCACTGCAGAGGGCATCATGGCCAGCACTTGATAATTGCTGCATAGATATTGGAAGAATGAGCCAGCCAGCCAGCAAAGCAGCCAAAACCCAGAGCCCAGGACCGCCGCCTTTCTCACCAGAGCCAGACTTCAGGAACGTCCCCACAAGGTGGCAGCCTTCTAGAATGGAGGCTGGGGGAGCCAGGACCTGGCGTGTCTCCTGCCGAGCTGCCAAGGGAGCAGGCACCATGCAGCCTGGGCTGGTGGGCACTGCCGAACTCTGGGAGCTGGAGCGGAAGGCAGCTGCTTCATGAGATGGCCCCACTCTGGGCCATGGGTGGGAGTTTTGGAGGACTGAGTGGGTGCAGCATCCAGTGTGTGAAGGAGAGGTGCAGTAGTAACACCTGCCTCACAGGACTGCTGAGAGGGTTTGCATGAGCAGGGATTGTCCCAGTGCATGGCTCAGAGTAGGACCCAGTGGGCGTGTAGCTACACCCACAGGTGTGTGCCAGTAGGTGCTGGGTCCGTCCGTGTCCTAGACTCATCTGCAGGACTTTCCTCCTTGTGACAACAGAACCCGGGATCTGCATTTCCTCTTCCCGGTGGCACCAGCAGTTCAGCCCTGGCGAGGAGCACTGGTAGCCTCCACTATGTGACCTTGGACTTCCCGCCAAGCAAGGTGCCTGGGGTGGAGCTGAGGACTGTGGGGCCAGGCCTCTTAGCACCAGCAGCGGCGCTTGCCCGTCCCGGCCCGGCCTGGCTCTTCTGCTCAGTGGTGCTCTGGTCTGGATCTCGGGGCTCCTGCTCCTTCCCTCTCAGCATGGTGCCTTCATCAGTCTGCCCTGACTCCCTGTAGTGATGGACAGGTGACTGTGCAGGGACCTGATCTGTGGAGGCTGCGGAATAAATCAGGAGAGACCCAGGACTCAGTTTCCTGCCTCCAGGCCAAACTCTTCTGTGAGGAGAACTCACTGTGTGGGAGGTCCAGAGCCCGGCCATTGATGCAGAATGGACTTCTGGGCCCAGGAAAGCCTCTCGAGGAAGCACATGTAGCCAGCCTGTCTAGACGGCAGGGTGGGGAGCCCCACGTCTGCACATTGCCCCCCTTGGGGAGCTAGGGCTCACCGAGGGCACCCCTGGAAAGGCCTAGGCTGGTGCTTGTTGGCACCTGGGAAATTTCCTGCCCTGGATGGATGAGTGGGTCGAGGGAAAGGTGTTGGCCAGCCCTCGGGCCAGAGAAGAGCCTGGCTCTTCCTGTGAGCTGGGACCTGAGAAGCGCTGGCAGGCTGTGGCATCTCGCAGGAGGCGAGGTTAGCCTGAGTTGAGGCTTTAAAGCCCAAGACCCCCCAGACGGCTGAGAGCAGGAGGTGGAGGCTCTTCTTCCCTGAGAAATTTCGGGAGAGCCCACTCCTCGGCCTGCTCACAGACACCCCCACTCCCACTCCCACCCTGTGTCCCTCAGGTATCCATAAGCTCTGTCACATCTCGCGGGAAGACAGAATATGTCCAGGTGGATCTGGAGCAGACCCAGGCCCTGCAGAAGACCGTGCATGAGCAGATGCGCCTGCGGCAGTCCTTGGAGCCGCCCAGGCCCGCCAAGCTGTCACTCGGGACACCGACACCAGGGAGGGGCTGGGACAGTGCTGGTCTCTGTCCACTCTAGAGCTCTCTGATGTCGGGGAGCCCATCCCTTACCCAGAGAGCAGAAGCCTGATGAAGGTACATCCTCTGCCTGGTTGGGATCCACCTGTGCCTTTGGCTGGCCATGGGCCGCACCTTTACCCCCTTGCTAGGAACAGTTCCCAACAAGCACCCTCAGTCTCTTCCTGCCCCTCAGACCCGGGCTCCCAACAGATTCCACACTCACACACGCTCACAGTTCTCAGCCTCTTCCTTCCAGCCTTTGAGCTGTTCCCCTCAATCCTGGAACATGAAGAGCCACCATGCTGGTCATGGGAGCCAAGGCCCGCAAGCCCCAGTGGACACGGACCTTTTCAGCCCTGGCATGTTTTGATCAGGGGAGAGGCAAGGCCATCAAACACTGGAAAACTTGAGAAGGAAAGTGAAAGGTGGTCTTGAGAAGCAGAGGAATTATGTCCTTAGACCCAGCAGCGCAGCTGATGCCTGCAGGGGCTCCCACTTCAGGCTGAGGCCACGGTATGGCAGCTGCTCCGGTCTGGAAGAGGCAGAGAGGGAAGGGCAGAAGGAAGGGGAACACGAGGATGGAGAGCCGAAAGCCACAAGGAGCAGGACTGGCGCTCCAGAGACTGGGGTGGCAAGGACTGGGGTCAGGGCCCCAGAAATCTGGGGATGCCCCTTGGAGGGCCCTTTGCCTGCCCAAGAAGGCTTGGTTGGAGCTGGGCAAAGCAGCAGCTGATGGGGGGATATCTGCAGGGTGAGGTGTGGGATGTGAGAGGGAGGGAGGGAAGGAACGTGCAGATAGCGGTGGCACAGGGCTGAGGGGGTCCCGGGACAGGAACGGGCTGGGCAGGGGCCCAAGGCAGGGCCCAGGACTGCAGTGCAGGTGGCGCAGTATGTGACTTTCTGTGAAGGGGCGGAGCTGTGGGGAGGGCACAGAGGGAGCCCATGGGAGGCAAGGCCGGGGAGTCGGCCAGGGAGAAGTGGGGAAACGTGGCCGGGGTCTGGGGGAGTGCCAGAAGTGATGGATGGGATACAGGAGCGGAAAGTGAAGGGGGTCCGCTGTGCACAGGAGCGGTGTGTGCGTCCAGCTGGGGGGCCTGGGACGCGGGTAGAGCCTGCAGGGAGGGTGACCTGGGGTGGCACGGGGGCTGTGCCAGGCCCAGTGTTTCCCTCTCACTTTGCCCTCTTCCCTGGCATTCCAGTGCCACATTGGACTCAAACTTGGCTGTGCAGCCAGGAGAAGCCAGTCTCCTCCTCCTGTGACTTGAGAGAGCCTCAGATCCCAGGCTCAGAAGGTGGGGCCCCACCCAGGGCTTCATGTGCCAAGGTTCAGGTAGGGGTCTGGATTTTTTACGTTGAAGGCTTTTGCCCAAAATTTCCAAGAGTTTCAGAGTGAACAGGGCAGACCAGACACTTCCCCCTGCCCTGGGGTGAATAGACTTTCCTCCTCCAAAAACGTGACTGCCCACAGGGTTTGCTGGAGGCGGCCTCCACACCTCACCAGACCAGGGGCCTGGCCGGCTTCTGGGAATCCAGCCCTCAGCAGGGCCCTCTCCTCGGGAGCTCAGAGGCTCAGCTGGCAGGGACCCGGGCTTAGGTACTGAGGGCACAGGGAATCTCTCAGACCTTCCCAAACTTGACAAGGTCGCATCAGTGAGGGAAAGGACAAGGACACAGACAGTGGTGATGGCTGAGATGGGCTGACCGCTGCCGATGGTGAAGACCCCTTCTCAGGGAGTGGGGCAGGGAGGGTGGTTTTTAGGACAAGGGGTGCCTGAGTTAGGCTGGAGCGGCGGTTAGGTCAGATTTTTACAGGGAAGGAGGGCACGGCCAGGGTGCAGTGGAGGAAGAAGGAAGGACAGACTGGAAAAGCCTTGGGCTGAGGGGACAAAGGGCCTTTGGAGTGCAGGTGCAGCTGCTCAGAACTGCAGGGGCTGGGCCTCTGTGCTCCCACGGGTGGAGCGGTGTGATGGCTGCGTGGCCACACTGGGCAGGGTGTGCAGCGGGGTGGCTCACTGGCCCATCCCTGACTGTCCCCGTAAGGCCCTCTAGGGGGTCCCACACAGCGAAGCTCTTAAGTGGCGTCCCCTGTCCTTAGCTGACTACATGGGGCCTGGTATTGATCTCAGCTCCCAGCCCAGTCCCCTTCCCTGCTGACCGCAGGCTGATGGGAAAATCCTGTGTGTTCTGAGTGTGCGTGGTGTGCATGAACCTGGTAGAGGCTTCAGAGACAGGCGTTCCAAGTCCCATCTCCAGAGAGGTTCCTTCCGGCTCTTGGTTCCTGTGACCACAAAACAGGCTTGTGAGCAGAGCCCTGCTCGCGACGGGCCAGTGTCCTGTCCTCTTCCTTCCGCCTCCATCCCGACCTCAGGGTGAAAGTAGGGGTGGACGTGGACGGAACAAGAGAGGAGGACACTGGTCCATCGCAAGCAGAGCTCTGCTCACAAGCCCGGACTCCAGCTGTGTCCAGCATACACCCACCCATTTACCCACTGTCCCAGAAGGAAGAGTCCACTCAGCTTAGCACAGGGGTCCTTGGACCTACCATGAGGTCAAAGTCCACCTCCCCTGGTGGCCTGGTCAGGACCGAGTCCCCAAAGGGGGAGTGTAGTTCGTGTGGGAGCTTGTCCTGCTGGGCTCTCCAGGGCAGCCGTCTTCACCCATCCCCACCACCTGCAAAGTTAGAGAGCAGTCAGGTGGGAGCAATGAGAAATGGGGGCGAGACATCTCCCTAGGACCTCGCTTTCCCATCTGCGGGGTGCGTGGTTGGATTCGATGTTTTCTGGCCCCTTCCTGAGCTGAGGCTCTGCAGGCCTGAGGGGAGCTCCCTGCTCTGAGGCCCCACATCGCCAGGATGGGCAGCACCAGCGCACTGGCCGATTAGCTGGTCCCTTCCTGGCTTGACTTGGGCAACTTCTTCATTTCAGACCAGTAATACCTAGGGCAGAAGCACAGCCGCCTGGTGTGGGCATGTACGCTCAGCCGCAGTCTGCCTTGTGGCCTTTCAACCCGCGGTGGGGCTGTCGTCTCAGCCCCAGGCCCTGGAGCAGCAACACCCACGTGACTGTGACCCCCAGGGAGGTGCAGGACACGGAAGTGAGCACTTCCTTCCTGGGCCTGGGCCTTCGTCTGGGAAGTGTGGGGAGGGAGGCTGACCTGCAGAGCTCTAAGCGCGTCCTTCTGGGAGGCACCAAGCCCCTGGGGCCTGGGATGTTGGCCCGCTGCCTGCCGAGGGCCCGCTGCAGTCAGGCAGGCATGTCTAGTCCGGCGGTGTGTGTCCTTGTGTATTTTTTTTTGCCTACTTGTATCTTGCTGTTTAGGATCATTTTGCACAGATGTTTGGTTTCTCAGGAAGAGAAAATGGGTGAGAAGCCCACTCTTAAGTTCTCGTTTTGGTACCTTTTAAAATTGACGTTTCATTTTTCAAATCGCTGTTGGTGTCTAATCACAAAGTTACGCATTTGCCTTTAAAACTTCTGTTACGTGTATTTACCCTGTGAGCAGACCTGGGGGTGACAGGAGTGTGCTAAGTGGCTCTCGTTTGTGCTGTGGCCACTGGACGGGCCTCGTGCTGGCAGGCACCTTCGTACTGAGGCGCTGCAGCAGGACAGCAGCGAGGTGCGTGAGGAATGCAGCCGCGCACTCCACTCCCACCTTGGGGGGAGCCGAGCACCTGGCTGCCCTGTGCAGGCACAGACACACACTGTCAACAGGAGACCCGTTTCAGAATCATTTCTCCAATGACCCAGGAAGGCCACTGTGCCAGTCTGTTCATTTCATCTTAAACAGGAAATAGGTACCTTTCCTGGCTAAGAGAGAAAATAAATTCCCTTGATCACAGAATCTGTTTTCCTAATGTGTAAACTGGACATCGTGCCAGCATCTGCCAATCCGTCTTTCTTAGACGGGAGTCTAGAGGTGGGTTCTGAGAGGGCCTCCTCTGCGTCTGCGTCCACAGATCTCTGAGGTCTGACATCCCACAACTCCCCTCCACCCACTGCACAAGTGGGCAGCCCTTGAGGTCCCGGTGCTCTCCCACCTTCCATGTTCTCCCAAGTGGCACTGCAGGCATGGCGCTTGGTGACCCTGTGGTAAGGGCTGCCCCCAGGCCCTGTACATGCCCCACTTCTCTGCTTCAACTCCAGGATGGGGTGGGGCCCAGGAAAGGAGCTGGGCGCAGGCTCGAGTGGGAAACCTGTGGTGAGGGCTGGGAAACCTGTGGGCTCTGCGAGTGCAGCTGCTCCTGCGCTTCTTTAGCTCCAGGACGGGATGGTGCCGTGGGAAGGAGCTGGGGGTAGGCATGGTGGGTGCACCGTGGCCCTGTGGTGAGGGCTGGTCCTGGGCCCTGCCAGTGTACCTGCTCACGTGCTCCTCTCCAGCTCCTGGATGGGATGGTGCCCACGGGAAGGAGCTGGGTTTGGGTTCCGGAGAAGCAGGGGGCTGCCTCCCAGCTGGCCCTGACCCATGCCAAGTCCAGCTCTGGAGGTGTGACACCCCCTTTCAACCTCCCAGCTTCTCAGATCAGAGAAAGGAATGTGGCATCTGCAACAGGTGTTTGCGGCCGTCTAGGTTTCTTGGGTCTGAAACATCTCTAGCTATCTGGGTTCCAGGTGCACCTGAGAGGCAAGTCCCCTCTGCAGTATTCCCCTCTGCCCCCCACCCTGTGTACCCTTCCTCCCTCTTCCATTCCATCCTCTGGGTCCTCCCAGCCTCGGCACTAGGCAAGTCCTTCAGCACACGGGACTCTCGCTCCATGCTGTATCTCAAGTGATGGGGACAGGGGTATGTCCTTACCTTACCGAGGAGGAGCATGGGTCCTATCAGGCTGGCCAGATGCAGAGAGGAAAGTCCTTCAGCACACGGGACTCTCGCTCCATGCTGTATCTCAAGTGATGGGGACAGGGGTATGTCCTCACCTTACCGAGGAGGAGCATGGGTCCTATCAGGCTGGCCAGATGCAGAGAGGAAATCGAGGGTACAGCAGACAGGAAGGACAACAGCTTTCAGAAGCTTCAGAGAGGCTGGTGTCATGCTGTTTGAGAACGTGGGTCTGTCTCTGCATAGAAAAGGGGCTATAGCAGCGTCAAGCACAAGAAGGTCACTGGACCGCCCCTGCTCAGCCCTCAGGTGCTGCTCTGGTTGTCCATGGTGAGGACCCATCCTCCTGGCCAAAGCCTTTGCTGTTCCAGTTGTTAAACATTTTGATACCACCCTGAACTCTAAAGGATGGAGTCACTGGCATTTAGGAGGCAGGACTACCCTCCCACTGACACTCGGCCGTTCACATTTGTAGAACAGCACGCTTACTATATAACTGCATAATTCATTGTTCAACGTCTGTTCCTCTGAAGTAAGGGGTTAGGTCGGTATGAGCCACCAGTATATTCCCAGCACTGAGCAATGAATGAATGGGTTGATGGATGTTTTAAAAAGACTCAAAGAGAAGGAAAATATTGAACCAATGCTTGGCGTGGACTGGATGAATCTCCCCCCAGGAGATCAAACCCAGGATCCTGGTGGGTCTGCTGTCTCACAGTTGAGGATACTGCTGTCCTTGGGAGTGGCTTCTGTCAAGCCCTGTGGAGGGTGACTTGGCCCAGACTCTGGGAGAGCCTGGTTCAGCCTGAGCCCCTCCCCGGTGACACTGCTGGTAAAAGAGCACACAGACCTTCCTTGGGCAAGAGGGAGGCGACATTACAGACAGCAGGAGGACACCTATGTGGGCAGTTCCCAGAGGGGCTGGGCGGCAGCACCCTTGCAGGCTTAGCAGTGGTTGGGATGGCTCTCCCAACCACTCTCCGGAACACACTCTGGAGTGTGCCGGTTCGGTGCTAGTCCACAGGCCTGGCCTGGCACCAGCTAGCGGGGCAGTGATGTCACCCAGGATCTTGCAGTTCCCGCACTGAGGGGGCGGCACAGCAATCTGTGGGTGAGGTGGTGTGGCCCCTGGCTCAGGCCCCTGCCTGTTCGGCACCCTTCGGGGCGGCGCCCACCTCACTGCAGCAGGGCTTCTCTGCTGTCAGCCTCTCAGGGAACAGGAAGTAGTGGAGCAGGTCCAAGTCAAAGCTGGAGCCCCGGAGAGCACAGAGCGCCTTCACAGAGAGGGCAGCAGTGCGCCCGTGGGTCCCTGGTCCCAGGCCTTTCTCCCCTTCTTATTTACCTTCATTGACCTCTGTACCCTCAACAGCCCAGGGATGCCTGGGAATGTGGGTGCGCAAAAGTCACAGTAAATCAATGGCATTTATGGCACATTAAGGCCCCAGTTTTAATGCAGTAGGTGGAATGACTGGAGAGAGATTGGGGCAGCACAGCACGGAATGGGGTTCAAGGGGCCCTGCCATGGCCCCACAGGCTCCATCATGAGCCTGCACCAGCGTGGAGCAGAGCTCGGCAGCTTCTTCCATGAAGTAGGCTCTTGTCGTCAGATGCAGGTAGGTCCTGGGGCGGGGAGGGTGTCCCTGTGGGGACCCGACCAGAGCTTCCTTTCCACTTCCCTTCCCCCTCCGCACACTTGGCTGTGATCCAGGAAGGCGAAGAGCCACTGCAGCCTGGAAATAAAAGGCTTTGAGTCGTTCTGAAATGAAGCCAGCAGTGTTTGAAGCTTCAGAACAAAGCAGGAGTGTCCAGGGTAAGCAAAGGCCCCAAAGGAGCCTCTACTCACGCATGGCCTCCAGGCCAAAGGAAGAGCAGGTATTTCTAGCTCAAGGTGAGGCTGGAGGCAGGGGACCTGGAGGAAGAGAAGTGTCAGCAATCAGAAACAGCAATGACCTTGGTTTCTAAAATAAAGGGTACAGCAAGGTAACCGCTGAAGTCCCTTTCAGCTCTGTGATCCCATGGCCCCAGGAGACAAAGATTAATGTGTCCTAAGGTCTTGTGGTCCCAGGGTTCTAAGGCTGGGGCTCTGGTCCGCCCCAGAGTGCATGCCAACATCATCCTAACCACAGCAGCCGCCACACCCCTTTCTCCATGCTTCCCCAGGAAAGAGCATCCAGACCCCTGCAAAGCATTAAGCTCTGACTGGCCCCAGTCCACTCCTGCAGCCCCTACTCAGGGCCCTGGCCCCAGAGCCACCATGAGTTACCCCACCTGCACCACTTCCTCCATGCTTTGTCGGGACAGGGCATTCGGACCTATGCAGAGCAGCGTATCTGGCTCCAGCTCTGGCCCCAGTCCACTCCTGCAGCCCCTGCGCAGCACCCTGTCCCAGAGCCACCCAGAGTCACTCCTCTGCCTTCAAATGAGAAAGGGAGGCGTCAGTATGAGAAGTATTCTGACAGAGGAGGACACGGTGGTATAGACTGGCTCCTGGTGACAGAGGTGTGGCCCTATGAGAGACAGGAAAGAGACCCTCTTCATGCCTATATTCCCTGTGACAAGCTGATTTCCAGGTCCCAGCTTTGCTCCTCCTCTCACTAGACATTCTGGACAGATCCATCATGCATTTCTCCAAACAGCCCATTGCATAGAATGGTACTACTCCAAGTGTGGGTCACTTAGCTGGTCCAAGGCAATGTAAGTTCAGAAATGGAGGAAGCATTTAGAAACCTGTAAAGCATTGGGATATTACCATGGCCATATAAGCACAGGATCTTTTGTTGTTGTTAAGTCATTTTATTGTGTTTTACAAAAGTAATGGTCTGCAGTAGACCAAAATTAAAAAAACAAAACAAATTCTTCACCAGGAAGTTGAGAAGAGTCAGTCGCAGCAGCTTAGGAAGTTGGAGATCATACCCAACCTCCTCTGCTGAACCTGAAGCTCAGAGACAGGAAACTGACTTGAGGTCATACTGTAAACCTGGACCAAAGCTTGCTTTCACAGAATCAAAGCTGAGGTTTTGAGTGATGTTTGTGCAAGCCGTAAGGTGAATAGGTAGTCATAGACAATAAATACCGTGTTTGTTGCATTAAAGAAAAACATGCCTGAAGCCAGAATGAATGGGAGCTTCACTGAGGAAGACACAGTCCACCACCATGGACTCAAGGAGAGAAGTCAGTGATGTCAACCAGCCCAGTGAGGACCCCTCCTCCCACCGCAGCCCAGTCCCTTGTGCCCATCTCGAGTTCTCATCCTGTTGCTACCTTCTGCCTTGGCAATGGCCTGAGGCCCTCTGGGGCCTTCATGTGCCCACAGACCTCAGGGGATCATGTCAGTAATACAAAGGAAGACCCACTCTCTCCATCCCACATTCTTTCTACCGTCTACCGGTGATGACAAAGCAGAGAAACAAGGGCAGAGAGGAAGTGAAAAATCAGCGTCTACTCAAAAGCCACGAAGGAGCCGGAGGGATGCTGTTCACACAGCATGTAGAACGCAGATTGATTAAAGCAATGTTGCCCGTGTCTGACTTAGCCATGAGCTCGGGGCAGAAACCAGCCAGCTCGCTCTCCTGTGAGATCCAGGCCTCCTGCCGTAATTGCTGCTTGTGTAATCCTCACTGGAACATGAAAGTCCTGGGCAGGAAGCAAGGCAGAGAGTGGGCACCAGAATCAGCCCAGCGGCTGGGCTAGAAAAGTCACTTCTCTGGGAGGTCGTCTTCACCACAGCCAACCTGGCTGTAGTCCTGAGGGACTGCCTACAAATGGTGCCAGCAGCTTCTGCCTGCAGAGTCCAGCTTCTCATCTTGACGTGAGGGCCTTTTACATGACCTTTCATTTCACACCACCTTAAGTACTGCCTATTTTATACATTAAGTGACTAAGATTCAGGTAGAGAAAAGAACTGGCCAGGCCACATGGCAATGAATGAAGGATTCATAGGTTCTTACAGGGGCCCAGCAGCTACGGCCCTGGCCCGTTGAAATCTGGTGGCGTCAAGACCTCAGCCTGAGCGCCAGTGCTCGTCCCCACTCGCTGTCTGGCCGTGGCCAGTGAGCCTCTCTGACTCAACCTGTGAACCCCGCTGGGCCTGGATTTCCTCATGTGGCAGGTGAGGCTATGCCTACCTTCTGTCATGTTGGCATTCTATACTTCCATGGTGCTTACCCACAATCATGTTCCCGCTTTCATCTGCTACTATTAGATTCGCAGAGTCAACCTGCAGGACAATTAGTCACCCCTGTGGGACGTGATCCTACAGTCAGGACAATGGGAGGGTGCTGGAGGTCTGTGGTATGGGTCCCTGGTCATGAGCAAGCTTTCCCCCCGGACCTTTTGTCACATTAAGCAGCTGCACGTGCAGCAGTATTGCCAAGCACTAGTTCTAATAATGCCGTATTTTACAGTGTGACCTAAGCACAACGTAGTGCTTCTTAATTGATTTAAGCAGCGTTTATGACAGTTCCTCTAGCCCTATTCTTGTCCCCAGGTCCCAAGTGCAATGCCCTGGATTTGTACAAGGGTCCACAGAGCTCCAAGCTGGCTTAGCACCAAACCCTCATCTTCCCAGTGCATGTCCTCTGACTACAGCAGAAGACCTTGCTTGAGCAGTGGTTTAACTCACTCATTTCCCAGGATTATTTATCAGATAACATATCAGATTAGCCAGTCACCTCTTACAGATGATTTTTAAAAACACGAAAAGAACTGCCAGAGGGGAGATAAGAAGTTACAGTTTCAGCATCTTCTCTCTTAGGCCCTCTCTTTTCTTGTATTTGTGCCTTATCCAATTCCTTCTCACCCCACACACAATATCAACAAATAGGGACAAAAAGACAAATGGACAGAACCTAATACACATGTGCACACACACAGACACACACACACACACACACACACACAGAGGGAGAGAGAGAGAGACGCAAAAATACAACAGAAAAAAGACCATCAAATGCCATTTTCCCCAAAGAATGGAACTTCATACTCAGGAAAATAAAACAATTTCCCAAATTACTCTCAAGCTCCGAATGCTTCTGGAAATGCACACACTATGGCTACCTGAACAAGGTCGCAGCTCCCAGAGAGAAACTGGCATAGCCGGATGCATGCGCCTTGGTATAAGCACGTTCCAGAGCTTGTGTGCAAAGGAACATATATCCACACCATAATGTGCTCATAGAACACAAGTGAAAGAATTTCATAAACAACAAAATCCTATAAATTTCTGCCTTACCTCTCAAACTGGCTTGTTAGCCAGTGATATTCAAAGGCACAGGAAAAATGTAGCACATCTTCCTGGAGCTATATTCTTTAATATTCAACAAAGAAAAATATGCATTTATATTAAAATCAGTGTTTATGAACCACATGCCTGAGTCTTTTTGTCCAACTTTAATTTACAATCAGGGTACATGTGTAGGTTTGCTATATGGGTATATTGTATGATCCTGAGGTTCAGAGCATGAATGAATCTGTCATCCAGGTAGAGAGCTTAGTACCCCAGAGGTAGTTTTTATCAACCCTTACTCCCCTCCCTCTCTCCTTGCTATTGTATTCCCAAAAGTCTATTGCTCCCATTTTTATTACCATGCATACCCAATGTTTTGCTCCCACTTAGAAGTGGGAACATGTGATACTTGGTTTTCTGTTTCTGCACGTGTTTGTTTAGGATAATGGTTTCCAGCTGCATCCACGTGGCAGCAAACATGTGCTTGCATCCTTTTTGATTGCTGTGTAGTACTCCACAGTGTATATGTGCCACATTTTCTTTATTCAATTCACAATTGATGGGGACCTGGGTTCATTCCATGTCTTTGCTATTGTGAAAAAAACTACCATTGAATGGTAGTTTAAGTTCTTTGAGAAATTTCCACACTGCTTTCCAGTGGCTGAACTGATTTAAATTCCTGTCATCAGTGTATACACGCTCCTTTTTCAACAACCTCATCAATGTGTTATTTTTTAACATTTTAATAATAGCCATTCTGACTGGTGTGAGATAATATCTCATTATGGTTTTTATTTGCATTTTTCTGGTAATTAGTGATGATAAGCATTTTTTCCATACATCTTTTTGTATGCTTTGTATGTTTTTTTTTTTGAGAAGTGGCTGTTCGTGTCCTTTGCCTACTTTTAATGGGGCTGTTTGCTTGTTCAATTGTTTAAGTTACTTACAGATTCTGCATACTTGACTTTTGTTGAATGCATGATTTGCAAATACTTTCTCCCATTATGTAGACTGTCTGTTTACTTCCTTAATAGTTTCTTTTGCTGTGCAGAAGCTCTTTAGTTAACTAGGTCTCACTTGTTACTTTCTGTTTCTGTGGCAATTGCTTTTGAGGACTTAGCCACAGATTATTTGCCCAGGCTTATATTTAGAAGGATAGTTCCTAGGTTTTCTTATAGGATTTTAAGTAGTTTGAGGTCTTTCATTTAAGTATTTAATACACCTTGAATTAAATTGTGTATGTGGTGATAGGTGTAGTGTTTAATAATGAGTGTCAACTTGACTGGACTGAAGGATGCAAAGGATTGTTCCTGGGGGTGTCTGTGAGGGTGTGGCCAAGGGAGAGTAACATTTGAGTCAGTGGACGGGCAGAGGCAGCCCACCCTCAGTCTGGCTGGTGCCATCCAATCAGCTGCCAGTGCAGCAGGCTCCCCGCAGCCAGAGGAACATGGAAGGACTAGACGGGCTGAGTCTTCCGGCCTCGTCTTTCTCCCATGCCGGCTGCTTCCCGCCCTTGAACACTGTACTCCAAGTTCTGCAGCCTTTAGACTCTCGGACTTGCACCAGTGGTTTGCCGGGGGCTCTCGGGCCTTCGGCCACAGACTGAAGGCTGCACCATCGGCTTCCTTACGTTTTAGGTTTGGGGACTTGGACTGGAATGTTTTTGCTTCTCAGCCTGCAGACGACTTATTGTGGAACTTGGCCTTCTTATTGTGTGACTTAATAATCCTTAATAAACTCCCTTTTGTATGCACATCTACCCTATTAGTCCTGTCCCTCTAGAGAACCCTGGCTAGTACAGTAGGGTCCAGTTTTACTCTTCTGCAGATGCACAGGCAGTTACTCAGCACCATGGACTGAAGAGGGACTCCTTTTCCCGTTGCTTATTTTGGTTGACTTGGTTGACGATCGGGTGGCTGTAGGTGTGCAGCTTACTTCTGGCTCTATCTTTTGTTCCGTTGGTCTATGTGTCTGCTTTCGTACCAGCGTTAGGTCACTGTGGCCTGTAGCACGGTCTGAAGTTGAACAAGTCATGCCTCCCACTGATTTTCTGATTTGTTTTCTATTCATTTTTTGCTTAGGCTTACCTTGGCTCTTCAGGCTTTTTTTGGGTTCCAAATGCATTTTACAACAGTTTTTCTAATTCTGTGAAAAATGATGTTGGTGGTTTCATGGGAATAACATTGAATCTGTAAATTCCCTGGGGCAGCCCGGCCATTTTAATGATGTTGATTCTTCCAGTCCATAAGCATGTGATGTTTTTCCATTTATTTGTGTCGTCTCTGATTCCTTTCAGCAGTGTTTTGTAATTCTCCATGTAGTACTCTTTCACCTCCTTGCTCACCTGAGTCTCTGAGGTACAGCGAGGTTGTAGAGAGACGCTGAGCTCATGTCAGGCCCCTTTGGCTAAGTCCCCTTCTCTGACATCAAGTAGTTTGGTGGAAACGTGGAGATGCCCAGATCTGCTAGACGACGCAGAATGACTCAGCCTGGCTTTCAAAGCACCGCACTCTGCTGATCTTTCTGACCTTCCCTGCACTCTGCCGACACACTACTGCCCAACTGAAATTGGATTTTCCCACTTCTGTGCCTTTCCCTCTGACTCATCTGGGGTGACATCCTCTTCCAGTTCCTATATGTCAAGGCATAACCCCCAGACCACCTCTCTATGACACTTTCCAGAATCTTCGTAAGTTGGCTCCCTAAGCTATCTGTACCTGTGTTATGAAGCTTAACTCCCTGCACCTGCTAGCAATAGGTATTTTAGGTCATCTTATCCCCTGATCACACCGTCTGCGCCCAGAGTGCGACGCCCGTGTCTCCCTCATCTTGGGGTTCCCTCAGTGCCCAGCACAGGGCCATGCTCCCTCCTCTCTGTTCACACCTATATTATAGCATTCTCCACCCTGGAGCCATGCTGGAATGACATTCCACTCATTCACTACGGACACATACTGGGCACAGAGGACAAAGAGCTCAAAACAATGTGGTTCCTGCCCACCAGAAACTCACCGTCTATAGGAAACAAGCAGCAACAATCACAGAAGCTCAGAGCTCTTTGTTCTCCTCTTTGCTGATGCCAAAACCTTGGGCTACATTTCCAATAAATGGAAGTCCTGTGTCCTCCGTTCATCCACCTCAGCGACAAGCAGCTCAGGAGGTGTCTAGGCAGCCGGTTCCGTTTTCAGCAGCTCTGACTATTAAACAACTCTGTCTCCTGTTACGTTTGAAAAACTGAGAAGTTCCAAGCAAATACCAGATGTTTTGTTTGTTTGTTTTGTTTGTTTATCTACTAGTTCAGGGCGAATTGGCCCTTAGTGTGTTTTGCTTTATTTTTACTATGTAGCTAAATTTGCAAGAGAGTAAGGGAGATTCCCCAGGGGCCAAAAAGGAAGAGAAAACTGAATTCCAGAATAGGAAGTCGGAAACGATGCTCTTGTTTTCTGGAGTGGGGTGGCCAGTGGTGAATTTAAGTGGGTACCAAACTGTAAACTAAGTAAAGAAGTGTTTGAAAATACTTCTTTAAACATTTTGGGTGCCATGCGAATTTGAAGCTTAAATGTGTTGAAGTGTGGTATTTTAGAGCATGATATGGTCAAGTGTTTGTGCATATGTACGTACTTAAAAGATGTTATAATAATGTTGCTTGAAAATGATCTGTTAACAGTGTTTATTTAGTGATTTTATGATTACCTAACTGTAAACCAAATAATCAAGTGTTGACGTGTACTTCTTTAAACATGTGACTTACTATTAAGGCCAAAAGCTTAGCCAACAGTGCTTATTTAGTAATTTTATAATTACATAACTAAACTAAATAATCAAGTGTTTACATGTACTTCTTTGAACATATTCCTTACCATTGAGGTTAAAGGCTTAGCTTTATCAAGTTATTTCAACACATGCATGTCATGTGTGCAACGAAGCAGTTTTAGATAGGTGTTTAAAAATAGAATCAAAGAATGTGTGAAAGTTTATAAACTGTGTCATTCTCGTCATACTCAACTAAAGCAGACTCTAGGGACCAGGGGGTAAAAGCACTAAGGGAACATAGCACTTGCTTCAAGAATTTTATTTTCCGCACGTCCAGCTGCTGAAATCGCCTGCTGTCAGCCTAAGACCAGTTTCACCCAGTGACCGATGAAACTCCCTGCCTTGACACCAAGACTGGTTTCACCTGCCACCGTCATTCACCAATCAGAGCTGTCCAGCTCCCAAAAGCCTCTCTAGTGCCAATGAGCCTTCTTTCAAACAATAGGGAATGTTTCTTTTTAAAATAAAGCCCCCAGACTTCTCTTTGTTCTTCAGATATACCAAAGAGCTCCTGGCTTGTGTGTATGCCGTGAATTGCAATTCTTGCTTCCAAAAATAAAACGTTAAATTTAGAGATTCATGCTTTCTTTTGACTTTGACAAATGTTACTGAAAAGTTGTATGGTTACTGTGTTAATTCACTGATTTTAGGTGTTTACCGCTTGAGAACCCACAAGACAGGTTAAAGGCATAGTTGTAAAGGCTCACTTGTTTCAGTGACTGAATTTAATACACGTAGTGAAGGGTTTGTAGATGCAGGTTTAAAACTGAGTCTAACATTTAACAAGAAATGTTATTTATTTTTGAAAACAGTCTTGCTCTGTGGCCAAGGCTGGAGTAAAGTAGTGTGACCATAGCTCACTACAGTCTTGAACGTCTGGACTTTAGCAGTCCTCCCACCTCCGCCTCCTGAGTAGCAGGGACTACAGGGACACACCACGATGCCCAGCTAATTAATTTTTTAAAATATGTTTTCCAGGCTGGTCTTGAACTTCTGGCCTCCTAAAGCGCTGGGATTGCAGGTGGGGACCGTCACACTCAGTCTAAGAATGTTATTTAAAAGATGTGTTGTTAACTATGTTAATATTGGGATTTTCCAGTCAAATGAGATGGAGAATGGCCAGTGCCTGGCAGAGGCAAGCCGATTCCTTGGGTGGACAGGAAATATCTGCAACTATATACACATCTCATTCATTAATAATGGTTAATTTTTCATGCAACATGAAAGTAATTCAAAAAATAGTGTGCAAGCATGTTTAGTTGTTGATGTTACACTTCGTTACTTTTCAACAGTGCAAGACTCTCCAGTCTCTTTGTGCATATTTTTTATAAAAAAACAAGAATTAGCTGTTTTTCCAAGGAGCAGTGCTTGCTTTTATTGGAGAGAAGCCTTCAAAACCCAGATTCAGAAGCCAAGTGTTTGTTGCTGCTGGGGTGTCCTTCTTCCTGGCCCTCTCAATGATAGTATAAATCAATGTATGTTGGTATACTGGATTTAGCCTGCGTATACACAGGTAAAGTGTAGTATACCAGCATAAATGTATTCATATTTAAGTCTAGACATATTTCTATATGGAGACATCCCTTTTTATATGAGGCTAAACATGAGTTGAAACTACTGCTTTCAAACTGGAATGCTTCAGCACACAGGCCCCTTTATCCTCCCGACTTCCCGGTTCCTTCCCACTGCAGTAATGAGAAATCGCTCCTGCCATCTGACAGCTGTTTACGTGTTCAATCCCCGTTGTGATCCCAAGGGTTTCGCAGTTGTTAACTGGTACCCCACTGGAAAACATTTTTTTATCAAGTAGAATCTTCTTATTCACGCTCCTTTTGCCTTCGATCTTGTAAATTCCACTTATTTCCAGAGTTACTGGCATCAGCACGATTCCCCCACACACACCGTAGTTGGTGTTATGTATTTGCAAGACAGATTCTGTAGTCATATTTGGATTCCATTCTAGGATCCACCCGTCTCCTAGATTATTAACGTTTTAATTTGTATGCTTTATGATTGACTCTATGCTGCAAAAATCTGCGGATTCTGTCAAATGCAGAGTGACAAGTGTCCACCCTTCAAGTGCACAGAACGCTTCTCCTCTGCATTCCTCTCTACCCCTTGCACCCCCTGACAACCCTGGTGGACTGAACTGATCTCTCTATCAAATGTATAGCTTCGTCTCTTCAGAATGCCATTTAAATGACACTAAACACTCCCTCGACTGACTTCTTTAACTCAGCCATATGAATTTGCGATTCTTGTATGGCTTTGTCTGTCTTGATACCTTTTCCATTCTTACACTGAATAATCTATTACATGGATGTACTACATTTAGGCATACTTCAGTTGATTGCAGGACCATTCAAGTTTAACGATCTTGTTTCATTCAACTATCTGGCCCTTATAAGTAAAGGTGCAATATATATTTTTATGCTGGCTTTTATCTTGATACTAGTTTTCAAAACACAGGTGAATGTTTATGAGCATAACTGATGACTCTTGCTTTGAGACTGTGTTTAGCTTTGTAAGAAGCTGCCAAAATGTCTTCCAAAGTTGCTGTGCCACGATGCATGAACACCAGCAATGAGTGAGAATTCCTGCTGTTTCAAACCCGATCAGCAATTGGGATTGTCTATGTGTGTATAATGGTTTCTCATTTTTGTTTAAATTTGCTTTACTCTAATGTTAAGTAATATTGAGCACCTTCACCTTTTTAATGCCTGTATTACATATACTTAATTGGTGAGATGTCTGTTTATATACTTATATATTTTTTAAATTAAGATGTTTGTTGTCTTTTGTTGATTTTACAGGTCCTTTTTATACAAGTCGTTTCTTAGGTTTGTGTCTGGAAGATATTTTCTTATGGTCTGGGGCTTGTCTTTTCCTTCTCTCAGCAGTGTCTTTCACGGAGTAGAAGTTTTTCATTCTGACGAAGTCCACCTTATTTTTTTTTTCCTCTGAAGATTCATTCTTTCAATGTTGCATGTAAAATCTCATTCCCAAATTCAAGGTTATATAGATTTCTGCTTTGATTGCTTTATGTTTAACACTTTCTTAAGAACCTCTTGTAAGCTTTGTCCACTGGCACCAAATTTCCCTAGAGTTTATTTGTTGGAAATGATTTTTATTTCTCCTTCATTGGTGAAGCTTAGTTTTTTGGTATACTAAATACTTGGTTGTAATTTTTTCTCTTTGAGGATGACAAAAATAGCATCTGCAATCTCGTCTGGCAGGTAAGGTTTCTGCTGAGAGCTCCGCTGCTCGCCTCACGGTGTTCCCTTTGTGAGTCACCTGCCCCTTCTCTCTCGCTGCCTTTACGGGTTTTTCTTTCACATTCACCTTAATGAATCTAATGACTTATGTGCCTTG